>CM077088.1:112130807-112378226 GCA_039513925.1 Platanthera zijinensis
AATGTTGCCATTGCCAAAAAATCCTTTGGAAGGACCCAATATGATATATTCAATGTGCACATTTCCTAAGTGTAAGTATTACAACGAACTCATAGTTTATATCATTATTCAGAGGATAGTTTTAAACTCTTCTCACGTTGCCCACACACTGTCCACGTTAAATCTTACACATCTTGTATCTCCAACTTAAGAAGAGACGTTGAAGAATTATTTCCACTTTATATCACATTCACAGTTAATGCTACACATAAATATAGGTTACTCTCATATCTTCACCTGGACATTCTTTGAGCCAGGGGAGCCTTGATTCCTTGAGCTTTCTAGCTCAGTGCAAGTCTTTGTGCTTCTCTAATCTATTGTAAAATAGAGAAGACATCTTAACCTTCTTTCCCCCTCCTGTACAGGGTTATTACTCCCTTCAAAAGTATCCCTTGGTGGCAGGGCACCTGATCAAAAACCTGTGTTGGGTTTTTAGACACTCTGATCCAAAAGTCTAAAGGGTTTCTAGATCTACCTGAAGCAGATCTTGTGGTGGTGGGGGCACCTGATCAAAAACCTGTAGTGGATTCCTACCTTGTTGGTAGAAGAGTGGACGTACCCAAGTTGTTTGGGGAACCACTATAAATTCCTTGTGTCGTCTGGCTTGCTTAATTTAATTACCTGCATTGTGGCTGTGATTAGATATAACTAGGTTTGCTAGTTACTGATTAGTTTTTCCAAGCCTTAACTGTAATTACAGTTAGCTTGAGTTTGTGCACAACACCTGTGTTGGGCTTTGGGTTATCTCCTTATCTATAATCTTTTCATTCCGCATTTCACTCCAAGGGAGTTGGGTATAGACTATTAAGTTTTTGTCTAGTGCAAAATTTGATAACTCTATTCACACCCCCCCCCCCCCTCTAGAGTAGTATCTATCCCTTCACTTTCATTTGGTATCAGAGGGAGGTTGACTGACTGAATAGGCTAACACCTAAGTCACAAGATCCTGATAGATACCAAAGTTTATAGATATTGACTATCACTATCATGGCCAGTCCAAGGATTATTCTAGCACCAGACCTCCAGCATGCAACTTAACTAAGTTTGGCATCTGGAGGCAAGGATAAAATTATATATGAATTCTATTGATGAAAGCATCTTTGCTTCTATTTTGTCAGGACCCCCAAGAGCACCTGCTGCTGCCACTGCCTCATCATCTGATATGAGTACAGTGCCTCCTCCAGACTATAATGATGAGTACAAGAAGGCAAAGATAGCAGATGCCAAGGCGATGAATATTCTGGCTCAGACAATGTCTGATGAGGTATTCCAGAAGGTTGCTGACTGCTCTTCAGCAAAAGCTATGTGGGATACACTGAACCAGATTGTAGCTGGTTCAGCTGATGAAAGGAAGGACAGAAGGTCCAACCTTATCTCATAATATGAGAACTTCAAGAAAACTGATGCTGAATCAGTTGAAGCCATGTACACAAGGCTCAGCTCAATCATCAATGAGCTGAGGACCCTTGACAAGGACATATCATGACAAGGTCAATGATAAGATTCTTATGTGTTTCCCTAGCACATGGGATCTAAGAATCTGGCCTATCAAGGAGGCCAGAAGCACAAATGAGATTTCAACTGAAGCCCTTCTCGGAAAGCTCAAGTCTTTTGAGCAAGTGCTGAAGACAAGGGAAGCAGAAGCTGAAGCAAAGACCCCTACTCCTACAAGAAAAGAGCAATCTCTAGCTCTTAAGGCTGCTGATGCTTCTAAAGGCAGCCAATCCAATGAGGAGCTAATGACATTATTTGCCAAGAGGTTTCTCAAGATGGGGAGAAAGGAATTCAGAAAGAAGTCTTCACGCTATGAAGACAAACCAAGGTATGATCGTTCTCCTGCTAAAGAAATTATCTACTATGGTTGCAGGAAGCCTGGACATATCTTACCAGATTTTCCAGAGGAGAAGAACAAAGATAAGAGGAAAGAAAAGGAACAATACAGGAAGCACTCCAAGCCATCCTCCTACAAGAACAAGAAGAAGGAGAGAGGGTTCATTGCTGAAACCTGGAGTGATTCTGATGAAGAATCTTCCTCCTCTAGCTCCAGTGAGGATGAGGAAGAGAAGAAGGCAAAGGAAGTTTGCCTGATGGCAATAGATGCCTGCAGCAATCACTCAGCTGCAGAGAGTTCAGATTCAGAAGAAGAAATGCCAACAGAAGATGAGGTACTATCTTCCTATGACTTCACTTCTGAAGAATTCAAGTTAGATTTTAAATCTTTATGCTTAGACTTAATTAGTTCAGAAAAAAGAGATTAAGGAACTTAGACATAGGCTAGCTGAATCAGAAATCATATATACTGAAAATATTAAGTTAAAGGAAGATCTCACTAATTATAGTGAAGAAATTAAGTTTCTTAAATTGAGTTAGCTAAATCTAAGAGGTTAGAAGAATCTCTAAATGGTAGAAGCCTTAAGTTATTAGAAATAACCAGCATGACTAACACTAGGTCAGGCAATAACAAACTAGGCTTAGGAGCTTCTCCCAGTGAACCCCCAGTTATTCTTAAAAATAATCTTTCAACTCCAGTGAACTTCATTTCAGCTAGTGGAATGAAGAACACTGAGCAAGTAAACCAAGTTAATAAAACTTTAAATAAAGCTAAGAGAGAAAAGAGGAAGAAATTTTTTAAAGAAATACAAAGAGCGTCGAACGCTGCTCAACCATCGGAAGCGTAATGGTCGAACGAAGCTCGACGATCTGAACGCCCATCGTCGAACGTCGATCGACATTTTCAATATGATTTTCAAAATCATAATCAAACCCGTAGAAACCTAAATGAAAATAGAAACCCTAGATTTGTTGACCCATCATCTGCATGGAGAATCCCACCTAAGAGATCTCACCCATTAGGTTATCACCCTCAGCCTGCATTTTCATATATTTCCAGTTTTTCTTTTGTGAAAAATAAGGGACCCAAGGTTACCTGGGTACACAATGTCTAAATGAGTTTCTTGCAGGTGAAGGCCTATCCTATCACTCAAAATAAGTGGTATTTGGATAGTGGATGCTCCAAGTATATGACAGGAAATAAAATCATCTGTCAAAATTCAAAGCTAAGCTCGACCCAAAGGTTATCTTTGGAGATTCAAGCTGTGGTCAGACAGAAGGCTATGGCAGGATCACAATTGGAGATGTTACTTTCAAGAGAGTTGCATATGTGACTGGACTGAAGCACAATTTGATCTCAGTCAGCCAGCTATGTGATGCTGGCTACCAGGTTTCATTTTCTAACTCTTCTTGTAATATTACTTTAAATAATAATGTTGTTTTAGTAGGCATTAGAATAGGTAATATTTATTTAGTAGATTTCAATTCAACTCATTCTGAAATCTGTTTATTTAATGAAGTAACAATTAATAATAATTCTTTGTGGCATAAGAGGCTTAGTCATGTTAACCTTAAAAAATATCTAGGTTATCTAAACACAACCTTGTTAGAGGTTTACCTTCTTGCCCCTACAAGAAGGAGAGTCTTTGCAAGGCTTGTCAGCTAGGCAAGCAAACCAAAAACTCTTTCAAATCTGTAAATAAAAGTGATTCTCCTAGAATCCTGTATTTATTACACTTGGACCTTTTTGGCCCAATAAATGTACAGAGTTTAGGAGGGAAGTATTACACCTTAGTAATTGTAGATGACTTCTCTAGGTTCAGTTGGGTTTTCTTTTTGAGAACTAAGGCTGATAACTTCAAAGCCCTTACAGACTTTCTATTATGTGTGCAGACTGAGTACTCTACTCATGTGGCCTTGATCAGAAGTGATCATGGTACTGAGTTTGACTCTCTTCTCATGTAAGAATTCTGTGAGAGAGAAGGTATCAAACATAGCTTCTCAGCTCCTAGAACTCCCCAACAAAATGGGGTAGTTGAAAGGAAGAAAGAACACTCATTGAAGCTGCTAGCACATTGTTGGCAGATGCTAATATGCCTCTCTCCTATTGGGCAGAAGCTGTTAGTACAGCCAATTATGTCTTGAATAGAAGTCTGATACACAAGCTTAAGTGCAAACCTCCTTATGAGTTGCTCAAAGGAAAGAAACCTAAAATTAATTATTTTAGAGTATTTGGTTGTGTAGTGTACATTCATAATAACAATAAAGAATACCTTAGAAAGTTTGAAGCAAAAGCTTCAATGGGAATTATGCTCGGATATTCCCAAGTAAGCAAAGCTTATAGGGTTTATAAGAAATCAACCTGTAAAATTGAAGAATCTGTGCATGTATCTTTTGATGAGTCTCAGATGTTTTACAAGGAGAAGGAAAATTCTCCTTCCTCCAGTTCATTGCAGGTACCTGATGCTACTCAAGAGATTCTTCAACTATCAACTCTTCAGATCACTGAATCAGAAAGTGATGAAGACATTGCAGAAGCTGTTGTTGTTCCACCAATAGTAGATCAAATTCCTCCTGAGGAATTAATCCCAACTGTTGCTGAAGATCACATCCCACCTGCTGATATTGTCACACTTAGAGATCACCCCACATCTCAAGTGATTGGAGACATATCAGCTGGTGTTCAAACAAGACATCAGTTAAGACAGGATATGATGCACGCTTGTTTCCTCTCACAGGTTGAGCCCCTCACCTTTAAAGATGCTGAGCTAGATCCCCACTGGATCATTGCTATGCAAGAGGAACTCAATCAGTTTGAGAGATGTAAAGTTTGGACTTTGGTTCCAAGACCTAAAGGCCAACTGATCATAGGCACCAAGTGGGTGTATATAAACAAGTTGGATGCAATGGAATTATTGTAAGGAATAAAGCAAGGCTTGTAGCTCAGGGCTACAGACAGGAGGAAGGTATAGATTATGACCAAACTTTGCTCCTGTTGCAAGGCTAGAAGCAATAAGGATCTTCTTGGCCTATGCAGCCTACATGAAGATTAAGGTCTTTCAAATGGATGTCAAAAGTGCATTCCTGAATGGTGAGCTTAAGGAAGAGGTGTTTGTTGAACAACCACCAGGGTTTGTTTCTTCAACTCAACCCTCACATGTGTTCAAGTTGCAGAAGCTCTTTATGGACTAAAGCAAGCACCCAGAGCCTGGTATGAGACTCTAGCTAGTTTCCTTTTAGAGCACAACTTTACTAGGGGAGTAGTTGATAGAACCCTTTTCGTCAAGCACCACAAGGACACAATCCTGTTAGTTCAAGTGTATGTGGATGATATTATATTTGGTTCCACTCCCAAACTTTGCAAAAGGTTCTCTGACCTAATGCACTCTAAGTTTGAGATGAGTAGTATGGGTGTGCTGTCTTACTTTCTTGGTCTCCAAGTTAAGCAAGATGCTGATGGTATCTTCAACTCCCAATCCAAATATGCCAAGGAATTGGTAAAGAAATTTGGGATGGCTGATGCTTCAGCAATGCCTACACCTATGGATACTAATATAGTTATTGATTCTGATGATCACGGCAAGCCAGTTGATCAAAAGAATTATAGGGCCATTGTTGGTTCCCTATTATATTTAACTGCAAGTAGGCTAGATATAATGTTTGCTACATGCCTCTGTGCTAGATTCCAGGTCAACCCCAACGAATCTCATCTGATTCTTCTCAAGAGAATCCTGAGATACCTGAAGGGATGTCCAAATCTAGGACTTTGGTACCCAGCTGAGTCAGATTTTGAATTAATTGGATATTCTGATTCTGATTATGCTGGTTGCAGAGTTGACAGGAAGAGCACCTCAGGAACTTGTCAGTTCCTGGGAGAGAGATTGGTCTCTTGGTTCTGTAAGAAGCAGGCTTCTGTCTCAACTTCAACTGCAGAGGCTGAATATATAGCAGTTGCTAGTTGTTGTTCACAGATCCTGTGGATTCAAAACCAGCTTGTGGATTATGGTTACTCACACAAGAACACCAAAATCATGTGTGATAGTACCAGTGCTATCTCAATTGCACAAAATCCAGTGCACCACTCTAGAACGAAGCACATTGAGATTCGGCACCATTTCCTGAGAGATTGTGTGGAAAAGAACAAGATTTTTCTTGAGTTCATATCCACTGAGTTTCAGAGAGGTGATATTTTCACCAAGCCCTTAGATGAACAGAAGCATCTGTTCTTTTTGGTTCAACTAGGCATGATCAATGGAAGAGACTAAGTGTGACTATATCTGCCAATGTTGAAACTTATTTGAAGATAGTCGAACGACGTTCGAAGATAGTCGATCGGGTCAAGCCCATCGTCGACCTGGTTGATGAAAGCTTGCCTGTTTGAAGATCGTCGACCGGCGTTCGACCATCGTCGAACAAGTCGAGCTCATCGTCGATCTCTGGATGAAGACAGCTTGTTGTTTGAGAAGCCAGAAATAGTCGAACGATTGCTCGACTACTCTGCTTCTGGACCGATCGTCGAACGACCGTTCGACCATCGTGTCCAGTATCTTTTAAATAGATCGACTATCTCCGGTCTAATATAAAGCCGATAGTCGACCTAGGTTAAAAGATCTTTGCTTTTATCATCGACGGAGAGCGTCATTTCGCATTCCGTCTTCCCGCTTGCTCCGTGTCTTGCGATTTTCTGCCATTTCGTCTTCTTCGTTCCTCTCGCGCCTTCTCCAGCTCCTTCAATGGCGATTTCTCCAGCATTGCTCGCAGTTGTGAAGTTTGATGTAGGTTTCAGTGTCGACTTCGATGCTTTCAGCTGTTGTGAATCAGGGATTGTGGAAATCCTCCAGTTATGCAGAGATCAAGGATTGGAAAGATTAATGTCTACAAGGATTAAGTTAAACATCCCAGAGATAAAGGAATGGGCATTTACTTCATCTTCTACTGAAGATTCAATGACAGGAACAATTGGCGGAGAAGAGGTTATTTTGACTCCCGCCATTCTGACTGATTTATTTGGATTGATAAATGGCGAAGAAGAATTTGAGCAAGATGCTCTAGAGTTCGGAAGAATGTTGTTAGAGCTGGGACATGCCGAAGGCATTCCCTCCAAGCTCCTCAAGGTGAATTTTCCCTTCAAGATCAAGTTCCTTGCAGAAATAGTTGGAAAAGTGCTTCTAGGAAAGCACTCCGCCCATGACAACATTACTAGACAACAATTTGCACTGATGTGTGCAATTGTAAATCAGAAAAGGATTAATTGGGCAGGGGTTTTGTTCGATTTGATAAGGAAGAAGAACAGTAAGAAAGAGGTTACCCTAGGTAGGGTTATTGGGATTTTTCTGAAGGAAAGAAATCCCCAGCTGCTGATTTCAACTGCTACAACCATTAATGCCAGCAAGAAGATGGATCCGAATTTGTTCTCCAAGTGGAAGAGGACCTTCTTGAAGCCCGCTCTCACAGGGGTTGCTCCAGCGGCATCCGAGAGCACAAGGACTGATTCAGTCACTCCTCACCCTCTAGAAGCTGGCTCAGCTCATCCTTCTCTTCCATCATCTTCTTTTGCTCTGCAGTCTACTTCAGTTGAAGTTCCATCAACTTCAACTGAAGTACGACCTTCTGCTTCTCCTGTTCGAGATACAACCACGGTTGTTATTCCTTCTCCTCCTGCATCTCCTATACCATCTCATCTGGCTGGGACATCTCAACCCAGTTTTGATTTATTGGTTTCTGAAATATCTTCTCCAGTTCATTCTCCCATTCCATCTCCTCCTCCATCTCCACATCATTCTCCTTCTCCTCTCCTGTTCGTTCTCCAGTTCAACAGGAATACATTCCTCCTACTGATCTTCCATCATCTGCAGTTCCCCCACATTCTTTTGAGATAACTCCAGAATTCATTTCCAGCATTGTGGAGTTAATTACCCCTTCAATCAAAATCATGATTGAAGAGGCAATTGCTCCACTTGCTTCCTCCATTGCTTCTTTATCTGATGCCATCAAAATTCTTTCTAAATCTGCTGAGCCCTCTTCATCCAGGGGCCTGGTTTCAGTTCCCACTGAAATCAGGCAGGGGGAGATGTTCAATGAAGATGTCTTTGAGCAGCTCCCAGCCTCCCCTCCAGCAGCTCAACTTACAGTATCAGAAAAAGCAGTAGAAGTTTCAGCTCCTCCTTCATCTGACAAAGAGAAAGAAATATCTGATGCAATAATGTTGTCTGATTTTGTTGTAAAACTTTATCTGGAAGAAGCCTCAACTCCTTTTGTTGCTCAATTCCTAGAAGGAGTCATTACATCCTATCTAGATGAATCCTGGGAGTTGGTAAAGTATGAAGGTAATTCACTCATCCGTTTTATTGACGAGTCAACTGATTTGCTAGTTTGTGAATACCTAGAAGGGATGTTTTTAGCTTATATAGCAGATTTGTGTTCATGAATCTACAGATTATATTCAAAAAGATATAGCTGCTCAAGTAGAAGTAGTTGTTCGAGAATCTGTTTCAGATGTTTTAGTTGCTCCAGATGTCATAATGACAGTATCAAAACCCTCTCTAAAAGTTCCAGCTGATCTTTTGCCTGCTGCTCAAGATACTGAGTCTGCTCAACCAGCTCAGTCAGATGTGCAAATAGATCCAGAATTGGATCTTTTCTTAGCTGATATAGAAGATGTTGAATCTAAAAGTCAAGATGAAAAGACCCTAGTACTGAGTTTAGAAGAAGAGAAAGCAAAAGCTGCCTGGCAGCAAAGAGTACAAGATATTTTGAAAGAGAAAGAAAAAGTTTTGCAAGATGAAAAATCTACTGTATGGGATGACTCTCCAGGACCTGATCTGGATTCTCTTCTGGCTCAGGATGCCATGGAAGAAGAAAAAGAGAAAGCTGCTCTGAAAGCAAAGGAAAAGGCTGTATCAGAAGCCTATGACCCTTATGATCATCCTCCCTCATCTCATTCTGAAGATGAAGATGATTCAGATATGTCTGAGGACTCTAAGAAAAAGAAAGCTGCAAAGAGAAAAAGGAAAGCTGTTGCTCCTCCTCCTCCTAATCGAGACAATGACATTCCCTATTACATATTGAAAGGGATTGACCCTAAGTCGAAAGACTTCCAGCAGTGGATGTGGTTTTCTAAGAACCAGCAAAAGGAGAGAAAGAAATCTAAGAGATATGATAGTCCTGCTCCCAGATGGACTCCCAGAGGTCCTCCTTCTCCACCTCCCGGTGCAGGAGCCTCTGGCAATTTATCTGCTAATCCATCTGCTCCATCTACAAAATCTGCTCCTTCTCAGTCTCATTCAAGGAAAAGTTCTCAAAGCCACCAAGGCAAATCATATACTGGTACTCAAAGGCATGATACTGAGGTTAAAGAGCAAGTAAAGGAGGTTGTATATCAAAAGCCAACATTTTCACCTCCTCCTTCTCCCAAGAAAAAGGTTTCTCCTGCTATACCAGTTCATGTTGCTAAGGATGTTGCAAAAGGTAAAAGAACTGTTTTCTCTGAAAAATCCAGTAAGAAGTTTGCTGAGTTTGCTCCTCCATCATCTTTAGTTATTCAAGAAGTTAAAGATATAGCTGAAAGTTTATTAGATTTATCTGTCAAGTTTAAAACTGTGAAGCCAATAGATACATCATCTGAAAAAGTGTATGAAAGCCAAGAGTTAGATCCTGATTTCAGGATGGCTCGATTTCTAGAACTTGTTGGATCAGCCCAGATAAAGAAAGCCAAAGATGAAGGAAAGGACTCTACAGGATTTACTATAATGTCAAAGTTCAGAATGAAGGAACTCGATAAAATCCAGGTTAGCCCTGAAGTATTTGATCCTTCTAAATATATGGAAAAGCACCCAGAAGTAGTTGTTCCAAGGGCTGCAGAACTGAAGATTATTGGCGTGCAAGATTTGAAGATGTCTAAGAAAGAAGCCTTTGATCCCTTGCGGAAAGTTTCTTTTGTTCCTAGCTCTTCTGATCCCAAGCCTGATTCTGTAGACTCTTAATTTTTATTGACCGCTGTTATATATATCTGACTGATTGTTAATTGCTAGTTAGTTGTTTATCTATTTCCTGTATTGATTTTATTGTTCTATAGCTAGGTCTGTGTTTTAGTTTTTGAGAGACATAACTCAAATAGGGGGAGATTGTTGGTACCCTTGTTTGATTTGAGTTTAGTAGTGTCTTTTTAGTCCCTTGACCCAAGAATTATCTATGGTCAATGGTTAGTGGTCTAGCTGTAGGGTCCCCGCATTTCCAGATGAAGAATTTGGTTAAGTAGTTTTTCGTTCGACTATAGTCGAACGCCGCTCGACTATCGTCGACTAACTGTTCGACGATCGTCTATCAGTTGCTCGACGTTCTGTCTGCGAGGATAGTTAGACTATCTGTTGATAGTTCGACTATCTGTGTGCTGTGATAGTTCGACTATCTGTTGATAGTTCGACTATCTGTTTGTTTGATAGTTTGACTATTTGCTTGGATAGTTCAACTATCTGATAGCTCGACTATCTGTTTGATAGGTCGACTATCTGCGTTGTTTGATAGTTCGACTATCTGTTGATAGATCTACTATCTGCTTTCTTCTGATAGTTCGACTATCTGTTGATAGGTCGACTATCTGTGTTGCTTCGATAGTTCGACTATCTGCTTGGATAGCTCAACTATCTGATAGTTCGACTATCTGTGGATAGATCGACTATCTATTTTGTTTTGATAGTTCGACTATCTGTTGATAGGTCGACTATCTGTTTTCTGGGATAGGTCGACTATTTGCTTGATAGGTCGACTATCTGTTTTCCCTGGGTAGTTCGACTATCTGTTGATAGTTTGACTATCTGTTCTGCGTTGATAGTTCGACTATCTGTTGATAGGTCGACTATCGGTTTTGCTTTGATAGTTCAACTATCTGTTGATAGCTCGACTATCTGATAGCTCAACTATCTTCTGATAGTTCGACTATCTGTTGTGATAGTTCGACTATCTCCTTCGATAGTTCGACTATCTGGATCGTTCGACTATCTGTCTGATAGTTCGACGATCTCCGTTCTTCGGTCGACGATCTCCGAAGGTCGTTTGACGTTTTCTGTCTGCCTTTTTATTTTGTATTTATTTATTCTATTTAATAAATTAATACATTATCTGGCATTTTATTTCAGTTGTTTTATGATAATATTTCCAGGCAATATCTGCTCCATCTCTTTTGCCTGAGTAAAATCTTTTCAGATAAAGTTGTTTGTCTTATTAGTTGACAGTGTATTTTACTTTAACTGCTGTCAGTCCTTTATAGCCGTTAGACTGAAAAGTCTTCTTTCTGTTATAAAGAGTTTGTCTCTGATGTGATTTTATTTAGTACCTGTATTATCAGATTGCTTCCTGTAGCTTCCTTGAAAAAGGTTTATCCCTTTTATAGAATATTTTGCTGCAGAGTTTGTTTGTCTTTGTGATATTTGCAGCCCAGGTTTCAAGTTTCAGAAGAAGACAAACAGTTCAAATTGAAAAGAGCCGTTGCTTGTTGCTGCTATAAAAGGAATCCTTTGAAGATGGATTTCAGCTAGCTAACCAGTTATTCAATTAGCATTCAAGCTTTCATCAAGTCTAAGTTTAACTGCTCTCAGCAATCCTCATTCAACTGAGAAGTGTTAAGCTCTTCTGATCTTCTTCAACCTGAGTTCTCCTGCCTCTAGGAAGTTCAGACTCAGAGTTCTTTTGAAGAAGAAGAAGAAGAAGATAGTTGCTAGAAGATTTCCATTTTATTATTTTATATCTTCTTATAGTTCTTCCTTCAGTTTTTACTGAAGTGTTCTCTGCACTAAAGCAAGACTTCACCTGGACATTCTTTGAGCCAGGGGGAGCCTTGATTCCTTGAGCTTTCTAGCTCAGTGCAAGTCTTTGTGCTTCTCTAATCTATTGTAAAATAGAGAAGACATCTTAACCTTCTTTCCCCCTCCTGTACAGGGTTATTACTCCCTTCAAAGTATCCCTTGGTGGCAGGGCACCTGATCAAAAACCTGTGTTGGTTTTTAGACACCTGATCAAAAGTCTAAAGGGTTTCTAGATCTACCTGAAGCAGATCTTGTGGTGGCAGGGCACCTGATCAAAAACCTGTAGTGGATTCCTACCTTGTTGGTAGAAGAGTGGACGTACCCAAGTTGTTTGGGGAACCACTATAAATTCCTTGTGTCGTCTGGCTTGCTTAATTTAATTACCTGCATTGTGGCTGTGATTAGATATAACTAGGTTTGCTAATTGCTGATTAGGTTTTCCAAGCCTTAACTGTAATTACAGTTAGCTTGAGTTTGTGCACAACACCTGTGTTAGGCTTTAGGGTTATCTCCTTATCTATAATCTTTTCATTCCGCATTTCACTCCAAGGGAGTTGGGTAGACTATTAAGTTTTTGTCTAGTGCAAAATTTGATAACTCTATTCACCCCCCCCCCCTCTAGAGTAGTATCTATCCCTTCACTTTCACGGAGTCTGTCGTTTCATATTCCGAAAAACCTTATATTTAGGTTTTCTTCGACCTCCGCCCCACGCTTTCATTTCCCTTTGCACTTGATCTTCGTTTTCTCTCTTGCAGGTGCACTTATGGCGATTTCAGCAGACGCTCTTGCAGCAAGAAGGTTTGATACAAGATTCGACGTGGATTTTGACTCCTTCCAACACTCCGATCTAATGTTCCTCCACATTCTGCAACTACTGCAGGACTAGCAATTGAAAAATTTGTTGTCCATTAGAATCAAATTACCCAGCACGGAAATCATAGAATGGGTCTATACTGCGTCTACAACCGAGGACAACACAATGACCGGATCAATAGCGGGTACTGCCATCTCTCTCACTCCCACTGTACTAACTGAAATCTTTGGATTAGATAATGGAGAAGAATAATTTGAAATTGATAATGAGGAATATGATATGATGTTGAGTCGGATGGGTTACTCTGGAGATAACCCAAATAAACTACTGAAGAAATACCTATTTGCCGAGTTCAAGTTTCTCACAGATATTATTGGGAAAGTCTTGCTGGGCAAGCACACTGCACACAATTATATAACCAGGCATCAATTTCTCGTTATGTGTGCAGTGGTAAACAAGAGGCAGGTAAACTAGGCACAGATCATCTTTGATCTTATCAAGAAAAGGAACAGTAAAAAGGAAGTAAACTTTGGAAGAATCCTAGGGATCTTCTTGACAGAAAAGGCTGCTGAAATACTGGTCTCCCAGACCACATTCATCAATGCCAGCAAAAGGCTCACATGTGCCTTATTTGGCAGGTGGGAGAGGACAATCACAAAGCCCTCTAAGGCTTCATCCTCTGCCACCCAAGCTTCTGAAAGTACAAGGGCTATTCCAGCCACTTCGCACCCTTCTAAAGAGATCTCATCCAACATTATTCCATCCAACATTACTCCAGCCACTCCTCAATCTCCATCTCTCCAACCTTCATATCTGTTAGCAACTCAACACACCTCAGCTTCAACTCATGATGCAGTCTCTACTCCCCTACCTTCATCATCCCAAATCCCTCAATCTCCAACACATATTTCCTCCTCTACACCTTCCCTCCAACAAGATACACCAATGCCAACACCACCTCAATCCCCTCTTCCATCTCATCTTGTTGATATCCCCACATCAACCTCTCCTCATTCCCATCCTTCAACCTATTATCATCTCCATTGCACACTCCCTCTCCTCAACATGTCTCCCCCCTAGACACTCCCATTTCACCTCCACCTATCACCCCCTCAACAACTAAAATCTCCACTCAACCAACTACCTCCCCACAATCCACTTCTCCAAACCTGAATCCATCTCTTGTCACCCCACTCATTACTCTCCTCACACCCCTACTCAAATCTCTAATAGCATAGGCCATTTATCCTCTAGCTGCCTCCATATCCTCTCTTGTTGCCCAGTTCTCTTCTCTCACCACTGCTCCCTCTTCATTTGGGGGCCTTGCTTCAGTATCTACTGAAACCAGGCAGGGGAGATACTTGATGATGAAGAAGCATCAGTAGTTGAAGCAGAAGCAGCAGTAGCAACAGCAGCAACAACAGAAGTGTCAGAAGCAGGAATAGTTATTACAATGTCAAATACTCAAGAGATCACTCTGCCAGAGATTCTGCCAAGAAGCGTTTACTTCATTAAATCCATAGTGAATCTAGCAGATTTATTAAGAGTATTTGGTTCATACATTTATTTCTGCCTCCCCCCCCCCATTCCATCATCTAAAGCAATGGTGTGCTATACCTCTCTTGCTAGCTCAGAGGTGTTAGACACTATAAAGAAAATTTTGACAACTCCTCTAGAAAATAAGTCTGATGATCAGATATCTAGCCCTCCTGGGCCATCTTATATCATGGATGATAGCCCTCTCCCCAATCTGGATGACATAATAGCTCAAGATATTGCCATGGAAACTGAAGTAGCTCATGCTTAAGTTGTCCCCACTCCAGTCAATAAAGAAATCTCCAAGGATACAATAAGACAAATTGATGCTATGTATGACAATCCTCAGTCTGATAATGATGATGATGATTCTGATAAGGATAAAAAGAGGAAGAAAATCTCTAAGAAAAGGAAGGCTCCTCCACCTCCAACTCCTAAGCCTGGAAATACAAATGACACTCTCTACTACATTTTACAAAACATAACCCCATACAAAGGGATGCCAGCCTGGATGTGGCTTTCAAAGAATGAACAAAAGGCTAGAAAGAAAAGCAAAAGATACTCTCCTCCCCCAGCTCATAGATATAAAAAGGACCCCCACACTCCTCCTCCTCCTCCAGCTGCTGGTGCTTCAGGAACAACTCCTAAAAGTTCAGATGCTCCCTCCAAGTCTATATCTTTCACAAAAACTTATCAAAGGCAAGGAAGTCAATCAAGACATCAATCACATGGAAGCAGTTAGCAAAGAAGTACTGGTGATACAGAGCAGATAAAGGAAGTAATCCATCAGAAGTTAGAGTTCTCTCCTCCCCAACAACAAGCTTAACAAAAATGAAATTCAGAATCACACAAACATAAAAGAAAATATAGTGAAGTTGCACCTCCAAAGTCACTATATACTCAGAGTAATGAAAGCCAGAAGGCAACAAACTTTCAAGCACAGTCAACTCAATTCAGGCCTGCATCTCTGCTACCCTCTCAAGATGATCAATCATCTGTCAGTCAGGATGATGATCCTAATTTCAGGATGGCTAGGCTTCAAGAATTTATTGGTCTATCTCATATAAAGAAGGCTATAGAGGTAGGTGAAGATTCATCAAAGTATACAACTATGTCATCATATAGAGAAAAAGAACTGGATAAGCTTCAAGTCAGCAAGAAAGTATTTAATCCAGCAGAATACATAACACTACATCCAGAGGCTACTGTACCCAAAGCCTCTGCCCAGACTGTGATTGGAGCAGCAGATCTATACAGATCAAAGAAAGAAGCTGACAATCCCAACAGGAAAATCATTTTCACTCAGCCTGGGGATAAAAGAAAAGAAGAAAAGCCAAGGGAAAAGAAGCAGAAGAAGTAAAAACCTGAACTCATGTGATTATGGTATCATCTTTGAAAAACTGCATTTTTATAATACAAAGCTTACTATGTATAAATATATCTATTGCATGCATTATTTTTCTGCCAGATATAAGTCTTCTTTTTTTGTTATTTCAATTTTGTTTGAGTCTGTAATTAGTGACCTCACCCAAATAGGGGGAGATTGTTGGATTGCTTGTTGGATTTGGGCTAGGCTCACTAAGTTAGGATATGACCCAACATGTATAGACAAGGGTCATGGTTTTGTCCTAGAGTCTAGGTCAAGTCCTTTGAGTCAACAGTACAAAGGAACAGCCTCCAACACTACCAGAGACTCAAGACTTAGAGAATTCAAGACTTAAAAGAAAGGAGTTTTACGTTCGTCGATCTCCGGTCGACGAACTCAGTTCTCAGCTCGAAGAACATTGTTCTCAGCTCGATGAACTCTGGACAAAGTAATAACTCAAGTCAAACCTCAGTCGACGAACTAGGAACATCAGCTAGAAGAACTCTGTTCTCTGGTCGACTAATTCTAGATGAGGTGATTCAACACTCAATGCCAAATGACATTACACTAAATGCTAGAATGGTGAGTTAACACTCAAATCAAGAGGACATCACAATCCACGCCAAAAATGATACTTCAACACTCTACATCAGAAAATAGTCTAAGTCCAGACTGCAGACTCAGCTCGACGATCGTGGACCCCAACTGGACTAACTCTGTTCTCAGGGCTCAGCTCGACGATCATAGATTCAGCTCGACAAACTTGATACATAGAAGAAGAAAGTTATCAAGCAACATTCAGAGGTCGACGATCTTGGATCTTAGTTCGACGAACAGTCATTTTCAACTCGACAAACTGTGGACTCAGGTCGACGAATCCAGTCTTGGCAATTCCCCTCTTTTGTCCTTATTACGTGGCAATAATTCCTGAGTAATTAATGCTCTAATATTCTCTGAATATTAGCGTTAGGCAAGAGCATTAATTATGGTCTTCATCGGAATTATTGCCTACCGTTTTTATAAGGGACGGTTGGGGAAACAAATCAATGCCAAAAATATTCCAAGGTCATCGGCATTAATTGCAGAAGGAAATTTAAAATTCAAATGGACATTCACGTTGGAAATATAAAATCAGAGATTATTATTTCCTGTGCATGGGATGAGATACAATCAACGACATTCTGTGAGACATACATAATTCTTGAGATTGAAAATCGATCAGTCAAGAATCAATAGCAGCTAGACAAGAAGAAGAACAATTCTGAAGAAGAAGAACATCCATCCAAATCAAGTGTCTTCTTCTGTCATACTCTCAGGAACTCTCTGAAGGACAACAATACTGCATTTGTCAAAATAGTTCCTGAAGTTCTTCTTGTCAAAATTGAAAGCTTGAAGGCCTATCACCCTGCAGCAAGGCCTCCATCATCCTGAACAAGCAACATCTCAGGGGGAGCTTTTGCTACCATCAAATCGACAAGTCTTCTTAGTTGTTTGAATTGAGAAAGAGAAGACACAATCATTCTCTTACCCCCCACTGTAAAAAGGGTTATCATCTCCCTTCAAAAGTGATTCTTGGTTGCAAGTCTCCTAATCAAAAGACTTGAGGTTTAGTTGTTGAGCACCTGATCAAAAGCTCATTGGTGTCAGGCACCTGATCAAAACTCTGAGTGGATTACTACCAGGGTGGTAGAAGAGTGGACGTACCCAGGTTGGGGAACCACTATAAATTCTTGTTTCATCTGGTTGCCCCTTTTTCTTTTTGTTCTTGTTGTGGCTGTGATATTTAGGTCTTTCTGTGTTTACACTTATTTCTCTTTGATTTCTGTGATATAGTATCCAAGGTTAGGAGTACTTCTCATAGTTTAAAAAAAGATTTAAGTTATACCTACATACTCTATTCACCCCTCCCCCCTCTAGAGTATATCAGATCTAACCCTAACTTTCAATCGTGCACTTTGGGCTTTAAAATTCGTAAACCTCGACGTTAACATAGCCGCTCAGGATAGAAAACAACAACTAAATGAGCTCTATGAATGGCGTGCGAACGCTTACGAGAGCAATAAATTCTATAAGGAGCGTTCTAAGTTCTTTCACAATCGAAAAATCAAGTCCCCAAAATTTTTTTCTCCAGGCGATCTTATCCTTCTTTATAATTCTCGTCTTAGACTTTTTCCAAATAAGCTAAAATTGTGATGGTCCGGCCCCTTCAAATTTGAAGAGGTTTTTCCATATGGGACCATACTCGTCTCCCACCCTGAAAAAGGTTCTTTCAAAGTAAACGGTCATCAATTAAGGTTTTTCATAGCGGGCGATCTAGTGATCGGTTTTAACGAAACCATAACCCTCCTCGACATTATAACCCTGCCATAATAGTCAAGCTATACGACTATAAACAAAGTGCTCCTGGGAGGCACCCCACGTCTACCTTTTTCTCTCTTTCCTTATTTTGTTTCCTACTTGTTCTAATAATACAGGGTTTCTAATTGGGCCTCCCCGAACAAGTTCTAGGGAAGTTCCTACCCTCCCTTTTTATTTTATTACATATTACATTTCATTTATTTTTTGTTCCGCATACTTATATTACAACATTAGGGACAATGTTGGAATTAAGTATGTTGGTGTTTTCGTTCTTTCCTTTCCTCACTTCCATTTTCCGCACCTAAAAAATTTTAAAATATATTTAGTTTCACTTTGTAAATATTCTTTGTAAATATTTTTTGTAAATATTCTTTTCTCTCTCCCCTCTTCCTTTCTTCCTCCTCTTTGTAAATAACTTTTCTCTTTTTCCTCTCTTGTAAATGTTTGCTTAAAAATCTCAAAAATAAAAAAAAAATTTAGAAAATAAACATAAAATATTTCAATATATATATATATATATATATATATATATCTTTTTCGTATTTTTAGTATGTATATATTAAAGAAATAAATTAAAAACACAAAAAAAAGATGATAACTTTAAAAATCTAAGAACTTAAAAAACAAATAAATCGAATATTCCATTCTTAACCCTTTTTGCTCTCCAAAAATATAGTTACAAGTTTATTTATAAGTAAATTTCATTAATTCTTTATTTACTATTCGTTTATTAATTATAGATTAATAGATTTAAATATCTGGTGTTAAGTTTTAAAGAATTTATTATACTTTATTCTTAAGATAGGGGACTCGTTTTCAGCACTACTTCTAATTTATCATTAATAGAGCACGTGTATTATGTAACAACCCTAGTCGATCCAACATGAAAATGTCACGGCTCCGCTCTAGGCGATGTTACTGGGTTGTAGCCCAAGCACCCTAACCCCTGTCCAGCACTCTGGCAGGTTGTTGGTGGCCAGCTCAATTTGTGATGAGAAGTGGAGGAACTCCATAGTTAAGCGTGCTTGGGAGAGAGTAGTACGTTAATGGGTGACCTCCTGGGAAGTCCCCGTGGTGCGCACTTGACTATCGAGTTTGTCTCATCAAAGGGAGGTTGTGGCCACCAACAACCCTCTAGAGTGCTGAAGAGGGGTTTGGGTGCTTGGGCTGCAGCTCGGTAGTGATGCCTAGAGCAGAGCCGTGACATTGTCACGTTGGATCGTCTAGGGTCGTTACAATAAAAAGTGCACTTTTTATTGTAACGACCCTAGCTGATCCAACGTGATAATGTCACGGCTCTGCTCTAGGCATCGCTACCGGGCTACAGCCCAAGCACCCCAACCCCTCTCCAGCCCAATGTCGGGTTGTTGGTGGCCAAATCTTCCCTTTGATGAGCGAAACTCGATAGTCAAGCACGCACCACGGGGACTTCCAAGGAGGTCACCCATCCCGGAACTGAGATGTTGGAAAACTCCATAGTTAAGCGTGCTCGGGCTGGAGTAGTATCGGGATGGGTGACCTCCTGGGAATTCCCCGTGGTGCGTGCTTGACTATCGAGTTTCACTCATCAACGGGAGGTTGTGGCCACCAACAACTCGCCATTGAGCTGGAGAGGGGTTGGGGTTCTTAGGCTGCAGCCTGGTAGTGATGCCTAGAGCGGAGCCGTGACATTATCATGTTGGATCGGATAGGCTCATTACAATAAAAGTTAGCTCTATTGGTGATGAGAATTGAAGGAACTCCATAGTTAAGCGTGCTTGGTCGAGAGTAGTACTAGTATGGGTGACTTTTTGGGAAGTCCTCGTACGGCCCAACTTAACAATCGAGTTCGCTCATCAAAGGGAGGTTGTGGCCACCAACAACCCGCCAGTGGGTCGAAGAGGGGTTGGGGTGCTTAGGCTACAACCCTGTAGCAATGTCGTGGGGCGAGAAAAGATACGGCCTTTGAGCTCTAAACCCGGGTCGTTACATATTATGTTAGAAATAAATAACTATAGGATTCAATTATGTTTACTTCTAGCTTTCTGAAACACAGGAACGTTCAATTTATAAAGGTTGCTCTCAAACTTTTTTTATTAAAATCTAGTTTTCTCTTTGAATACCCTTTCTCCCCATATTTATCATGCCTTACTTGGCATGATAACAAATTTTTCCCCCTAAAAGAACCTATGTCAATGGGAACAAGATTTCGTTCACTAAACATAGTTATCCAATATTTAAAAAAAAGATTATATGTCACGGAGTAAGAGGATAAAATTCATTACTTCTATACATATACATTGCGTTAATTTGAAGTTGTTCAAAAAATTTATAGGTTAAAGAAAAGAGAGAATTTTATGTGCGGAACCCCCACGGGAGAACCGTGGGGGTATCTTTTTTTGTATAATTGAAAATACAAATTTCTCATATAATTTTTATTTTTTCAAAAAAAAAGTCACAAAATATTGATCTATGTATTTTTACGCTCATTTTAAGTACCCATATGTCTATATTTTGGGATGAAAATACAACTGTAAAAAAGTGAATTTTTTGAACAAAAAATCCAGTCCATTTTTTGAACTAAAATTCAGTCCATTTTTACAATCAATAAAAATACAACTGTATTTTCACCTGTAAAATTCAGTCCATTTTTGAACTAAAAATCCATTTTTATAGTAAAACGTATTTCCAGTTATACTTTTGAACTAAAAAAAGGTCCCCCCACGATTCTCCCGTGGGGGTTCCGCACATAAAATTTTTAAGATTTCATTTTCATAAAACATCAAAATGCAAAAAAAATTATTAGAGGTTAGAGAAAAAGTTACCTCATCTCTAAATCTAAGCCCTCTTCATAAATTAAAATAAACCCCCCTAGCCAATTTCAATGATTCTAGACTTAATTTAAAATCGTTTTGAGAGCATAATTTTTAAATTGCATTATTTACCGTAAAACTCCCACAAGCTAAAGTTTCTATAATTCCAAACTATTTTTGTTAAACTAACGATTACAAAATTTTTCTTCTATTTGATTACATTAAGAAGTATTTTGGCCAAAACTTTTTCACTATTTAAATCATGTTCATAATTTTAGGACTTTACTCTTATGCCTCGTATGTTATTTTGATCTCTCTTCTAAATGATTTAAACGGTAGCTAAATTTAGGATTTTTTTAAATTCCTTATAAGTATATCTCCAACTTTTGCACTGGAATAGCAAAAGCTTAAGTATTGGGGTATTTGATGAATTGTAAATATTCATACTTTTTAGTACTTTATATCAGTAGTTTTAGGTTATTTTTTAAGTTTTTAGTTAATTTTCGTAAATAATTTATTTCTTTTTGTAAATACTCTTCTAAAAACTTAAGTTTATTTTTTTTCTGTAACTTTGTAGAAAAGCCGCAAAAATTTCAAGGTACACGCTCGTATCAAATTGGTCACTCCCGTGACCTGGGCGTGTTACTCTGATTCCAGCAAAAATTAGCTTTCTGCAAAGATCAGCCTTTCATTAATCGCAGATCGACGATCGTCGATCTATGCTCGACGCTTCACTAGCCTTTCGTCGATCGCAGTTGTCGAGCTCAACCAGATCGACTTTTCAATCAAACGCCAGATCAACGTTCGTCGCTCTCATCTCGTTGAAACACTACCAGTGCTTCTCCGATCGACTTTTATCGAGCTCTGCTCGAAGAAATGCTCCCAGCACTCGACGAGTTTTCCCCAGCCCCTGCACTCGACGCTTCCAGAGCTCGACAAAATTTGACCAGCGCTCAACGAACCGAGCTCCGCTCGACGAATTTCTACCAGAATTCTCCGCTCAACAAAAATTTGTCAGCTGCGTTCGACGGTTCTAGTGAAGAATTAAATTGAGTTGTCCTGTTCCCGATACTTCTAGAACCTTGCCAGTCATCAGTGTTTCAAGCTTCCCCTGCACGCCAGCTTGCCACCTCTTGAAATTTTTTGTCTATAAATGAAAAAATTCTGTAATGACCAAGGGTTATAACTTTTGAGCCATTTTGCTGTTGGATTGCTGCTTAGTTGCTTTTGGTACTATATAAGGATAATCCCCCCCCCTTCTCTTTATGTTTGTCTTAGCTTATGTAATCAAACTTTTTTACTTATTAAAATATGTTAGTTTTTTTTCATCCTCATATTGTACTTGAATGCCTCTGAGTGCCTCTCTTTCGGCAATCTTATGTAACTTTATTTTTTTTGTCAAATTGTGTGTGTGGGTGTATGAGTTTAATTTGATGTTGTTATATTTTTATGTTTTTATAGTTTTGATAGCTTCTATTTTCTTTTCACTTTGTTTAGGTTCAGGTTTAGTTTTTAGTACTTTAATTTAATTTTTATGGTTTTATACAAGTGTTTTCAGAGTGCCTTTCTAACTTATTTTTTTTACTTAGTCTTTTTTATTTTTATAAAACTTTTGTTCTTTTCAACTTTTTTTCAACTTTTTAAACTCATTTATAAAATTATTACAATGAAAAAGTTATTATTTTAATTTTTAGATAAGTTTGTTTTCTTTCTCTTTTTGTTATGAGTGTGTGAGTGTATGAGATAATTTTTCTTGCCTTCTCTTTTTGCTTTCTTTATTGCTTTCTCAATTATGTACAGTGTGTGTGTGTGTATGGGATAATTTTCATTGTTTTCTTTCAATTATGTAGACTGTGTGTGTGTGTGTGTGCATTTACTTCCCGCCTACTCATTCGAGTAGGACTCGCTTTCATTTCTCGCCTACTCGTTTGAGTAGGACTTGTCATTTCCCGCCTACTCGTTTGAGTAGGACTTGTCATTTCCCGCCTACTCGTTTGAGTAGGACTTATCATTTCCCGCCTACTCGTTTGAGTAGGACTTGTTATTTCCCGCCTACTTGTTTGAGTAGGACTTGTCATTTCTTGCGTACTCGTTTGAGTAGGACTTATAATGCATTTATTTCCCGCCTACTCATTCGAGTAGGACTTGTAATTTCTTTATTTTGTGTAATTCATCTTTTTATTTTATGATTTTGAAAGGTGTGAGTTCTCATTTTAGTTAGTTTTATAATTTTCTAACGTTGTGTTCTTTTCTGTCCCTTTTTTGTAACCCTTTAGCACTTAGTCTCGAACTCACGGCTTATTAAAATCATAAGCCGTCCTCATACCAATAAGTGGCTAATCGTTCTTAGCCCTCAACATCGAAGAGCATTGGGACACATGAAATCAATCTAAATAATTAAAGCATCTTTTTATCACTTTAATTAAAGGGCTTAAGGTTTGCCACGGATATACGATGTGTAGAACCACATATCGATGTGTGGGCTCTATTTCCATTATCCATACACTAGATAGCTGAGAGGTCGTGCATATGGACTGATCACCCTTTGGTAAAAATAGTTGTGTGCATACCCTCGAGAGAGGATAAGTGTTATTTTACTGGATTGGGTTCCCCACCCAATATCGAGGTTCTTAGAGTGAAGCGAGCATTAAGAGGAATCCTTCGTCGAATGAGAGTTCGGTCGAATAGTCTTAATGTTCAGGTGAGTGATATTCCTATAGATAGCTGAGCTCATGTTTGTGGAACCTCTACGGCCAAGTTGCCTTAAATTAATTTGAAAATTTGATTCTATAATTATTAAGAGTCATTTTAGTTTCGATCCGATTCGATGCCGAGCGTTAGCCCTTCATCGAATTTCCTAACTCATTTTCGTGCCGTTATTTTATCTGCCTTAGTTAATTAAAATCCCCACCATATTTTCAGTAAAATAATAGTTACTCCGGGAAGAGTAAAAATAATCAACCCGTCCCCGAGAACAATACGACCTTGATATTCCCACTGAATATCGAGTACTATATTTAATAGGTGCACTTGCCTCCTTTCGTTAAAAACTCGCTTTTTAGCAGTCCGTGACGTTCGACCAATCGAATCGACCACCTAAATAAGAGTCGGCCTCGTGGCCATCAATGAGCCTGCCAGGAATGCACCCCGTGCTGATAAAGATGCTTATAAGAAGTATCTCGATGACTCCTTAGACGTCGAAGGTCTCATGTTAGCGACTATCAACTTTGAGCTTCAGAAGCAACATGAGAACATGGGTTGCAAGGATACTGATGAGCAACTCAAGAAAATGTTTCAAGGGAAAGCTCGTCAAGAGAGATTCGACATCACTAATGCGTTGTTCCAGTGTTAGATGGGAGCTCGGTACCAAGTAGGGACTCACGTACTCAAGATTATTGGGTATATCGAGAACCTTGAAAGAATAGGGTTCCCTCTAAGCCAAGATTTGGCCACAGACCTGATCATGCAATCATTGTCGGATAGTTATGAGCAGTTTGTCTTAAACTATAACATGAATGAAATAGACAAGACACTTCCCGAGCTCCTAGGCATGTTAAGAATTGCCGAGATCAACATGAAAAAGGCCAAGCCTGCTAGCCCCATATTGATGGTGCATAAAGGCAAGGTCAAGGCCAAGGGCTTCAAGGAGACAAAGGTAGGACCTAAGTCTTGACAGGAGCCCAAGTATTTAGAACTGAAAAAGAAAGGCTTGATGAAAGAGGGAAAGTGCTACCATTATGGCAAGGCTGATCACTGGAGGAGGAATTGTCCTTCTTATGTGGAGGTTCTGCACAAGATGAGGGTAGGTATGACTTCGGCTTCAAGTATTTATGTTATAGAGATAAACCTTTCTACTCCTTCATCCTGGGTATTGGATACCGGATGTATTTCTCACATTTGTATAAATGTTCAAGAATTGGAAAGGAGAAGATTGCTGAGTAAATGAGAGGTGGACCTCCGTATTGGCAATAGAGCAAGAGTTGCTGTTGTTGCCGTGGGAGTTTATCGTCTTACTTTGGCCAGTGGGCTTGTAAAAGAACTAAATAATTATTATTTTATTCCTTCCATAACTAGAAACAATATATCCAGTTCATGTTTAGACATGGTGGGTTTTTGTTTTATTATTAAGAACAATTGTTGTTCAATATTTAAGAAAGATGTTTGTTATGGTGTAGCCCAAATGTTTAATGGTCTGTATGTTTTGAACTTATACCATCTGATCTATAATATTGAAAATACTAAAAGACTAAGAACAAATGACTCGAACCCTACGTATCTTTGGCATTGTCTTTTGGGCCATATTAATGAGAAACGTATATCCAAGCTCCATAGAGATGGATTATTGGACTCATTTGATTATGAATCATTTGAGAGATGTGAATCTTATTTGTTAGGCAAGATGACTAAATTCCCTTTCACTGGCTTCAATGAGAGGGTTGATGATCTCTTGGGTATAGTACATAGTGATGTATGTGGGCCCATGAGTTCTATGGCTAGAGGTGGGTTTTTCTACTTTATTACATTTACTGATGATTTTAGTAGATACGGATACGTGTATCTTATGAAGTGCAAATCTGAAACCTTTGAAAAGTTCAAAGAGTTTAAAAACGAAGTAGAGAACCAGCTGGGTAAGAAGGTTAAAGCACTTCGATCTGATCGAGGTGGCAAATACCTAAGTCATGAGTTCTTTGATCATCTTAAAGAGTGCGGTATTGTATCACAGCTCACTCCACCTAGAACACTATAGCATAATGGCATGTTTGAGAGGAGGAATCGTACTTTATTAAACATGGTTCGGTCGATGATGAGTCATGCAGATCTATCTGTTTCCTTTTGTGGCTTTGCTCTCGAAACTGCTGCTTAACACTAAATCGTGCTCCAATGAAAACAGTTCTTAAGACACCATATGAGATATAGATTGGGAATCGACCCAGTATGTCGTTCATAATGGTTTGGGGATATGAGGCATACATGAGACGTCAAATGCCTGATAAGCTGGAACCAAAATCAGATAAGTGTTATCTTGTGGGGCATCCTAGGGAAACAAAAGGGTACTACTTCTACCTACCATCCGAGGGCAAAGTGTTTGTCGTAAGGACTGGAGTCTTTGTTGAGAAAGAGTTCTTAAGTTGAAAGATAGCCATGGTAGAACTTGAAGAAGTTAAGGAACCACAAACAATAAATTAACCGGCATTGGAACCTGAGTTAGGACTTCAATTTGTTGTAGTTGGAGAACCTGCTCAGGAAACACAAGTTCCACGTAGATCTGGTAGACTAAGGTTTGATCCTAAGAGATATGAATTTCTCGTGTCTCAAATAGGTAATGTGTTGCTTATGGAGAATAGTGATGAGCCTGCAACCTACCATGAAGCTATGTATGGACCGGACTCTGAGAAGTGGCTTGAAGCCATGAAATCTGAGATGGATTCCATGTATGAAAACCAAGTATGGACTTTGGTGGAACTACCTGAAGGGGTAAGACCCATAGGGTGCAAGTGGGTCTTTAAGATAAAGACCGACATGGATGGGAATGTACAAACATTCAAAAGGAGACTGGTGGCTAAGGGTTTCATGCAAATTCATGGTATTGACTATGATGAGACTTTTTTCCACAGTTGCCATGGTTTAGTCCATCAAAATTCTGCTTGTTATTGCTCCTTATTATGACTAAGAGATCTGGAAGTTGGATGTCAAAATGGCTTTCCCTAATTGGAACCATCTTGAGGAAGTGTATATGACACAATTCGAGGGTTTTGTATCTCTAAGTGAAGCCACTAAATATACAAGCTACAGAGATCCATTTATGGAATGAAACATGCTTCTCGAAGTGGAATCTTTGTTTTGATGAAAAGATCAAAGAGTTTGGTTTTATCAAGAACGAGGATAAACTGTGTGTTTACAAACGGATTAGTGGGAGCATAGTTACTTTCCTGATTTTGTATGTAGATGACATATTGTTGATCGGGAATGACAAACTGACCCTACAAGTTGTTAAGAACAACCTAGGGGACTCCTTTTCGATGAAGGACTTAGGTGAAGCGACTTATATACTTGGTATTAAGATCTATAGAGATAGATTAAAGAAGTTGTTGGGTTTGACCCAAAGTACGTACATTGACAGGCTGTTGAAATGGTTCGGCATGCTTGAGTCCAAGAAAGGTTTCTTGCCCATGTCTCATGGTGTGAGTCTCTCTAAGGACCAGTTTCCTAAGTCTTATGAAGATAAGGACCGCATGAAGTTGATTCCATATGCTTCGGCAATTGGTTTAATCATGTATGCAATGATACGTACTAGACCTGATGTCTCTTATGCCTTGGGCATGACTAGAAAGTATCAGTCTGATCCCGATGAAGGTCACTAGATAGCCGTCAAGAATATCCTCAAGTACTTGAGAAGGACTAAGGATACATTTTTGGTATTCGGTGGAGAGGAAGAGCTCATTGTAAGTGGTTACACGGATGCTAGCTTCCAAACTGATAGGGACAATTCAAAGTCTCAGTCAGGTTTTGTATTTTTCCTGAATGGAGGTGTTGTTAGTTGGAAGAGTTCCAAGCAGGATAGAGTTGTCGATTCTACAACTGAGGCCGAGTATATCGCCGCTGCAAATGAAGCAAAGGAGGTTATATGGCTTAGGAAATTCATCGGCGAGTTAGATGTAATTCCTAGCATTGTTCATCCCGTAGATCTCTACTGCAACAACAACGGTGCAATTGCACTTGCTTCAGAACCTAGATCACATCAGCGCTCTAAGCACATACTCCAGTGGTTCCATCTAATTCGAGAGATTGTCGATCGAGGAAATGTGAGCATATGCAGAGTGCTAAATGAAGAAAACAATGCGCATCCACTGACAAAGCCTCTCGCACAGAGAAAATATGATGGTCATGTTTGATCTATGGGTATACGATACCTGAATGATTAACTCTAGTTTGAGTCTTGTGGATTGTATGTTGGTTATAAAATTTTTCATTTGATGAATAAAAGTATTGTATACATTTCATTTTATATATTTGGCAAGTTCTTTTATTGTGTTATTATTTCTATTGTGATAGAAAAGTTAACTGAAAAATAAATGCCCTTAGAATGTTTGCTTCCAAATGTCAAGTAGTGACTTGATGTGAGAACCTATGATCCCAGAAGCTTCATTCTTAAAGATTCCATGGTCATTGTATCATATTAAAAGCTATGGGCGATGATGATACCTTCAAGACTATTATGTTTGTTGAATGACGACCCGTCCTCACAGGTCATGATATTGTGATATAGAGTCATCACATTTGTACTTGTTATGATCAAGTGGTACTGGATAGACCCATCATGAGAATACTTTGTGGATAGTTATATAAACTTGTCACAAGTATGGCTCAAGTGGCAATGGTTTTTGTGGTCCTTTGACCTGAAGTCATAGCACTCACTGAGTGAGGAAGAGCGTGCTTTGATGCCAACAAAAGTTCAGTCTTGATAAATTTGGATGATAAAGGTGGTTATTGGGTACGTTACGAGTCATTTGGGTGTCTGCGTGTGAGCTGAAATGGGATTTGTCCTCCTATATGACAGGAGTTGCATCCATGGGCCCCTTGATGGAATGGGATTGAGAAATGCATGGCCAAGCTTGGTTGAGTCAATATATGATATTTGGCTCACCAATTTTTGAAAGTCCATTCTAGATCAAGAAATTGGGATTGAAAAATTATGAGGGTGACACGGTCTATACCTCTAGTTCTCTCTGAATGTAAGGGACAAAGGGACATGCCAATACTGTAACATTGGTCACAATGGCCTATGTGTTTATAAACTCTTACTGTTTGGGGAGCAATGATGTATTGCTAGATGTCGCTCATTGTTTGTGAAGCTTTTGTTTGATACTTTGAAGATCAAGTGGGAGACTGTTGGTGTTACCATGGTGATCTGGAAGTGATCAAGCATGTAGCCTCACTACTAGTTTTATCTAAGCTCCGAAGAAAATAAAAGCAACCGAACTAGCAATCCAATGAGGCAAGTTCACCTATCGAACTGTAGCTAGGGGACACAAGTGTCGTATTGAAATCCGGGAACTGTTGAGTACACTTACTCACACGAAGACTTTTATTTTATCGACGGAAAAACTAGGGTTTGGGAAACTAAATGTAGTTAAGGAAAGGAAATAAAGCTAAAGAAGAGAACTAATTGCACTGAACTAGAGTGCATAAAATAAGCGATTACAATGAATGATTGGAACGATGATATGTAAATGCACACGATCAAGAATCACCTCGACAAGAGTTGATTAAAAAGATGAAAAATAAACCTAAACTTAATAGGGTAAAGGTCCATGACCGTGGAGGTTCCTAAAGCTTGAACATGCTTCTCTCGAAGTCGTGCCCAACTGACTTTAGGAAGGTCCGACCGACTGACGTCTAAATCAGAGGCCTAAATCTCGCTTTACGCGGTGAACCCCACTATTAGATTTTACTCCAATCCAGGAGATTTGGACGTCTACCTCTCCCGAGTGGTGCGTACAACTCCCTTTACTCTTGAGCGCTCACTTCAAACTATCGACCTCTCGGCTAGCCCAGAATGAAAGCAAAGGTGGAGAATATATATCGATGATATATCTCCAACCAAAAATAAGTCAAGAGTAATTCAAGGCCAAACCCTAAAAAGAAAAGGTAAATTTAAAGCATCATAACTTAATCACTCGAACCTCGGATCATCAAGATCGAGTACAAGGAGGATTAGTTAATCATAATGGAGTGGAGGAGGGGGGATGAGTAGTAAAGCATTAAGAACACAAATAAGAAAGGAGTCAACAACACTTTTATATTAATGATAAAGGAGAGCTACAAAACTTGGAAATAAAATTACACTTGCATGAAATTAAAGACTAAGCAAGCATTAATACTAGGCTACAAATGAAGAAATAGAAGAACTAGTACAAAAGGAGAACACTAAGCTAGATTAAGTAAAATAAAACTAAATAAGAAAGAGAGAGAGGGAGAGGGAGAAAAAGGCAAGAAACAAATGGGCAGCACCTCCCCTCTCAACCCAAGCTCTTTTGAAATGAAGGGGAGGGCTCAATTTATAGAAAAACCTAAGGGGGGTTACACGGCCAGCGATACAGCCGTATTACTGGTCGTGTCATGTACAGTTGACCTCAGGCACGGTTTTGGCAAGAGTGATCATGGCGTCATCGAAATTTCGGGTTCTCCTCTGTCGACACGGCCAGCGACACGGCCGTGTTGTTGCCTGTGTCGACTGCAACTGATGGACTTTGATGCTGGATGTATTTATGGCGGGCAGCTTGCTTTGATGTGATGGCGATACGGCCATATGGGTGGTCGTGTCCTGCTCGGGAGGGTCTTCGGCTTCTGGCAACACGGCAGCGACACGGCCGTGTTTATTGTCTGTGTCCTTCTCTGGAGAGTCTTCAGCTTCTGGAAACACGGTGGCAACACGGCCGGGTTGACATGCCCAGCAACACGGCAAGGTTGACACGCCCTATGATGCGGCCGTGTCAGTGGCCGTGTCAGGTCATTTTTTTTTAGCAAAATTCATGAAACCTGCAAAAACAGAAATAAACATTAGCGGCAAAAATATTTACATAAGAAAGATAAAAAAAAGCTATAATACAAGGTAAATGCGATAAAAATAAGAAAAAATAACCTAGTAGTTTAGACTACAAAACGTACTATCAAATTCCCTAAAGCTTAAGCTTTGCTTGTCCCCAAGCAAAGATTTAAAAATTAGATAATCATAAAAAGGTGACTAATCAAAAGATTCTAATTATGCCTACACAAGTACTATGCGAAATTCTAAGTAGGAAAAAGGTGAAACGTAAATCTAAAACAATTATTTAGGTATGGTTAAACTTTTATAAACTTTACTTAACGAAAATAAATCATTCAAAATTATAACAAAATTCTTTAAATAGATTTAAGCAAAGCAATGAAAATGAAAAATGCATTGAGTTGTTTCTAGATCCTAAGCGGCATTTTATACCCAACTTAAATAAAGAACAACAATCTAAATTTCAATCCAAGACCTAACTAGTTTACTATTTTTCTTTACCTAGCTAAAAGAAAACCTAGGAGCATGAATCATCAGGACTTAATAGGACTGAAATGTTTGGTTTAGGCATATAATTAGGAATGGAATTCAAAGATAAACATGAAGGCTTAAAATCATGCTAAAGAAAAAATAAATAGCTTCCAAAATCTTCATAAAAAAACATATATATTTTTTTCTTTTCTTTTTCTATTTCATTTTTTTTCAAAACAAAGTCTATCAATATTTTGAAATTTGCCACAAAAAGAAGAAAAACTTTTGAGCATCCTTTTTCAAAAAGATTTCCAAAAAATATTTCAAAGCAAACCTATCACATCATGAAATTTATGAAGCTCAAAAATTTAAGCGTGATAAGAAGGGTTGGAAAAATCGGCTTTGGTGAACATGGTATGAAAAGTGGAGTTATCAAATGAAATTTGGAAAAAGGTTCAAAAGCAGCTAACTAGGGGGATAATTTTAGGGTTGGCAAGAAGGCTCAAACAAAAACAAAAATGGCCTATATCATTTTCATGCTCCTAAAGTTTGCCTTAAGCATTAGTTTTGAAAAATTTAAAAATGTACGTCTTAGAAATTAAATAGAGATTAATGAACTTTGTTTAAATATTAGTATAATATGATTCTAGAATCATTCACATCTACTATGCTAATCAAAAGTTGACTTTACAAAAATTTTCTAAAAACGAAAAGGAAAACAGTGGATGATGAGTTTTTGAGAAAGTAAAGAAAATAAAGAAGGAAAACCATAATGGAAATGCGAGTTTTAGAAAAATATTTCTCCTTAACATGCTACCGTGAATTAGAAAAACAGCATGGCCAACATTTTACTTGTGAAACATAATTAAAAAGGACGATTAGAAAAATTATAATTAACTAAGTTATTTATATCAGATTTTGAGAAAAACAAAACAAAAACTAGGGGTACTATTGAGAGACCAAAATGTCTAAACTATTAAAGTAAGAATAAAAAAGCATACATATATATTTTTTAATTTTTGAAATATTCTCTTTTTTTGGATTTTGGAAATATTTTCTTTTTTTGGAATTTTAAGATATTCATTTTTGTTGGGGTTTTTTTGAAAAAAAAAATATACACAAAAAGCAAAATATTTGCACGAAGCAAAAAGAAGGAGGAAGTCCTCCCCCAAGCTTAAAATGGACATTGTCCTCAATGGAAAAAGAAGGGGATTGGAGAAGGAGAGAAAATGAAATTACAGAATTTAAAAATAGGTACTTTCCCGGATTTATTTGTTGCGAAAGCTGAGTGAAGCCACTCCCCCAAATGTCTTCTTTGGACTTCGTGATGGATTCAGTAACGTTGGAGTAGACGATCGCAGAAGCTTCAGCTTGTCGGAGCCATCCAGGGCAAAAATTGTAAAATAAAGAAAATAGAAAAAGATAACTTGGGTTGCCTCCCAAGAGCGCCCTTTGTTTAAAGCATCGTTTGAGCTCGATGCATCAAAATAATATTGCCCAAAAAAATTGTTGTCCAGAATAAAAATTAAAGTTTTTAACAAAAAACAAAAGTTCAAAGTTAGAGTTCGTGTAGCAGATACTTAACAATGTTTGGACTGACATCATCATCACTAGAGAAATAAAGTTTAAGACGCTGACCATTCACTTTAAAATTACCCGTATCAGGGTGAGAAATCAAAACAGTTCCATAAGGAAAAACTTCTAAAACATTAAAGGGCCCAGACCAACGTGACTTTAATTTTCCAGAAAATAAACGTAATCGAGAATTATACAAAAGAACTTGGTCGCCCGGCTTAAAGGTTTTAGGGTGCCTTAAGTGTTTATCGTTAAAACGCTTCGTCCGCTCTTTATAAAGTTTGTTATTCTCATATGCGTAAGAGCGCCACTCGTCGATTTCGTTGAGTTGAAATTTTCTAAGGTCACCGACAGAGTGGGGATCGAAGTTTAAAAATCTTAAGGCCCAAAAAGCGCGGTGTTCTAATTCTACGGGTAAATGACACGATTTTCCATAGACCAGCCGATACGGCGTACATCTGAGGGCAGTTTTGTACTCTGTTTGGTAGGCCCATAGAGCATCGTCTAATTTTGCTGACCAGTCTTTCCTAGAAGTTGAAACAGTCTTTTTTAATATTCTTTTTATTTCTCTATTCACTACTTCGACTTGTCCATTAGTTTGGGGGTTGTAGGTGGTTGAAAGTTTATACATAATGTCGTATTTAGTAAGAATTTTAGAAAATTGTGCGTTACAGAAATGAGAACCTTTGTCACTAACAATGGCTCGCAGCGTACCTAATCTAGAAAATAATGTTTTTTAAACGTAACTACAACTCGGGAGTCATTCGTAGGAAGAGCTTGGGCTTCAGCCCATCGAGAAACGTAATCAACGACAACTAAAATATACTTATTTCCGAAGCTAGAAGGAAGGGGGCCAACAAAATTGATCCCCCATAGGTCAAAAATTTCGCACTCAAGGAAATAATTTTGCGGCATTTCATTTTTATTGGAAATGTTGCCCTACCGTTTGCAACTATCACACCTACTCACAAAGGCTTATGCGTCTTTAAACAGGCTAGGCTAGTAAAAACCCGTGCAAAGCACCTTGTGAGCGGTACGAGTAGCTTGATATTGCGCACCAGTAGAACCTTCATGTAAGTGTTTTAAAATATCAACTCCTTCATAATAAACACATCTCCTAATCACTTGGTCTGCACAGATTTTGAAAAGATACAGGTCTTCCCAAAAATAGTTCTTCAGCTCAGAAAAAAATTTCTTCTTTTGCTGAGAGGAAAACTCTTTTGGGAGCACCCGGGCCACTAAATAGTTGGCGATGTGGGCGAACCAAGGAGAAGTAGATGTGTTAATTGAAAGCAGCTTCAAATCAGGAAAATAATCATTAAAAGATTTTTCATCTAACTTTTCTATAAAAGGGTTATCAAGACGGGAGAGATGGTCGGCGGCCAAGTTCTCGGCTCCTCTCTTATCACGGATCTCTAAGTCAAACTCCTGGAGGAGTAAGACACAGCAAATAAGGCGTGGCTTGGCATCTGTTTTAGAAAGAAGATATTTGAGGGTTGAGTGGTCCGTAAAAACAATAATTTTTGAAAGTGTAATATAAGGACGGAATTTATCAAATGCGAATACTACAGCTAGGAGCTCCTTCTCGGTCGTGGTGTAATTTTCCAGTGCAGTTGTGAGCGTTTTACTTGCGTAATAGATGGGGTGGAAGTTTTTAGATATATGTTGTCCTAATATGGCTCCCACCGCATAACTACTCGCATCGCACATTATCTCAAATGGAAGGTCCCACAACGAAGCTATAATAATCGGTGCGTTAATTAACTTTTCTTTTATTAATTCGAAGGCAAAAAGACAAGAGTCATCAAAAATGAATGGGCGTCTTTTTCTAGAAGATGGGTAAGGGGCTTGGTGATCTTGGAGAAATCCTTTATGAAACGACGGTAGAAACCAGCGTGCCCTAGGAAACTTCTAATAGCTTTGTTGTTCGTAGGCGGCGGCAGCTTCTCGATAACTTCTATCTTCGCAATATCTACCTCAATTCTTCTCGCAAAAATTTTATGACCCAAAACTAACCCTTCCCTCACCATAAAATGCATTTTTCCCAATTTAGGGCAAGGTTAGTTTCTTCGCATCGTTCTAAGACTTTTTCTAAATTTTCCAATCAACTATCAAAGGAATCGCCGAACACGGAGAAATCATCCATAAATACCTTTATAATGCTTTCTATGTACTTGTCAAAGATAGCAAGCATACATCGCTTGAATGTAGTTGGCGCATTACACAATCCAAACGGAATTCTTCGGTAGGCGAAGGTGTCGAAGGGACAAGTAAACTTAGTTTTCTCTTGGTCCTCGGGAGAGATGGGGATTTGAAAATACCCCGAGAGACCATCGAGAAAACAATAAAAGCTATGGCCGGATAATCGTTCTAAAATCTGATCGATTTAGGGCAAAGGAAAGTGTTCCTTGTGGGTTGCATCATTCAACTACCTATAATCTATACACATCTGTCATCCCGTCACTGTCCGTGTTGGGATTAATTCGTTATTCTCATTACTAACTACTGTTATCCCTCCCTTCTTAGGCACTACCTGAATAGGGCTAACCCACTTAATATCGTATATAGGATAGATAATTCCCGCGTCTAAGAGTTTCATAACCTCGCCCTTAACTACTTCTTTCATGTTCGGTTTATACGGCGCTGAGGTTGTATTGAATTGCGTGAATTATCTTCCATTAAGATTTTGTGAGTGCAGAAAGATGGGCTTATGCCGTTGATATCGAAAATTTGCCAGACAATAGCTCGGCGATGCTTACGTAGAACTAAAAGAAGTTTTTCATTTTGGACATCTGCGAGGTAGGCCGAAACTATAACTGGCAGCTTGGAGTCTTTTTCTAAGAAGGCGTGCTTGAGATGTTCAGGAAGTTATTTGAGTTCTAGGGTAGGGGGTTCTTAATAAGAGGTTTGAGAAATTCTTTCGTTTTTAAATACTATATCTTCGTAGATCTTTTTAGATGGAAAATTAAAAGGGGTGGAGCTGGTGGACAAGGAGGCTTCTTGCAGCCATTCAGTTGGAAGAGTAGAAGAGGAACAAAAAAAGAAAATTCTTTTTCAAAATCAGATAGAAGATAAGAGGATTCCACACTTTCTTCACTTAGGTGTAGCGATTCAGTTGGAAGAGAAGAGGAGGAACAAAAATAAGAAAATTCTTTTTCAAATTTAGAAAAGCAGTAGGAAGTTTCATCACTTAAGGATTCTAAGAAGAAACAGGAGTCGTCATTTGCTAAGGTGTTCTTCATCGAGGGGGTGATAGAGAAAGTGACTTCGTCGTCGCCTACTCGAAGGAAGAGCTTACCATTGCTTATGTCAATGATAGCTCGGGAGGTGGCAAGGAGTGGTCGGCCAAGGATCAGAGGAACCTCGACGTCTTCTTCGATGTCCAAAATGACAAAGTGTAACACTCCGAAACTCAAAAGAGGGACGGGTGACATTTTAAGCCAAGTCTGGGACTTGGAGCAGGTGTCACGGGCATGTCACGGGCGTGACACGGGCGTGTCACGGGCGTGTTCAGCCACGGGTCATGTGGTCAACGTTTTGATGATCGGCGATCGTCGAGTTGAGGCACACGACCTAGGACACACGCGTGTCCCAGGGCGTGTCACGCTAGGGAGTTTCCTGAGTCATGTACACGGGCCATGACACGGGCACAGACACGGGCGTGTCATTTATGAAACGGGCGTGTCAGGTGACGTATCACAGGCCGTGTCCTTCTCGAGAAAAGAGTGTTGGTAGTTGCACACAGGCCGTGACACGGGTCATGACACGGCCGTATCGCATGCGACACGGGCATGTCGGAGGCCGTGTCGAATGCTGTGTGCTGGTTATCGTGTCGGTCAAGACAGAGAATGGGCGACATGGCCCTGGACACGGGCGTGTCACAGGCCGTGTTCGGCCCTGGACACGGGCGTGTCGTAGGCCGTGTTCCGCCCAGATTTTGTATTTTTGGCCCCGATCGTGGCCGTTCATTTTCTCTTGATGGGATCTGACGGTGGGGAGTTGGTGCTGGCAGTTTAAACCCGGAAATAGGGTTTGTAAGCCCTCATTTCACTTGGTTTCATCTCTCTCTAAGTTTTAGAGAGAAGGGAGAGCAAGGAGGAGGAAGAAGGCCAAGATCCGGTCACCGGCGGAGCTTCAGAGCTCCAAATCGCGAGCCGTCTTCGGATCCGCAGAGGCAAGGAGATTACGGTGCTTTCCATCTGCGTAGATTTCCATGGCACCGAGGAAAAATGCATGGGTAACGATTCTCATCCTAGGGCATGTGAAGCCCTATTTTTCTTTGCATAGGAAGCCCTCTCTCGCGAGTGAGCGATGAGTTGAGGCGTTCCTTGGGGTAGATATGTAAAGTCCCCCTTGTGTAGAGTCCGTATGCATAAACAGGCATAGGCATTGTGTGTGAAGCCTATCCGGACAAGTTGGTCTGGATCAGTGATGTTGCATTGCATTTGAACCGGGGAAGACTCTGGGTGTTTGGGCATTTTCGGGTTTTTTACGTTGTAGATTGCAACAGGGAGCCTTAGAGATTAACTCCAAGGTGCACCCGAAAAACTGGGCGAAAGCGTGCTTTGCCAACATGGTGGCCAGGGAGCCAATGTTAACATAACCGGGTTATGTGATTATTGTGGTGGAAATGGGACTCGGTGAGTCTTGACCTGCGCATATGGCTTAAATTGTCGTTGCGGTGTGAGCACGGGTCAGGAGGAACCGTACCCGATCTATGTCATTCGGTGGAACCGTTGGTATGGATGAGGGTCTTCGGTGGTATATGGCTTAAATTGTCGTGACCAAGGCCAGGAAGGCAAAATGCTCATATGGTTGGTCGTCCAAGGGGCGGTGGTGGAACGGGAACGTCTATGGCTTGAATTTACATGACGTTGGCCGGTCTGTCGTGAATGTGCCCTAAGTGTATGGGGCGTGCGGTCATGTGAGCCAGCTCCTGTGATGAAGTGTGTTTACACTACTTTGATGCTTATACTAATAAAGTGCAGGGAAAGAGCATCGTCGCCCCGATTTTGGGGGCGGGATCGTTATAATTTGGTCAGCTTAGCTTACCATTATTTTGATTACCACCGGGCGGTAGATTATGGCTTGCAGGTGCTGCGGAGCCGAGTGGGAAATAGCGGGCTAAAGCCCATGATGCTGTGACGGCCCTCGAAGGCCTAACTTTTATGTTTTCCATTTATCTCATGTATGGCCGGCCTGCGTGCCGAGGTTTGAAAGACATGTTTTATTAAGTAAACATTGTAAGGCCTTAAGGCCAGTTGTTGTTTTGTGTATTCAACATTCCTATGTTTTGGTTCAGTGGACATTCATGTTAGCTAGGTTCTTAACTGTGCAACTTAATAATTGCTTTTGCTAGGTGCTGTGTAGGACGTTGTGATTGGTTGAATGGTTTCAACACGTCACCAACCGGTCTGTCCATAGTATATGGCATCGGTCCCCGGCCAGACCTACTGTTATATGCCATGTGATGGATAGGGGTGTTACAAATTGGAATCAGACTACCGGTTTCGGTCAAGCTTAAATGAATTCGTGGACGAATTCACTTTAAAGGGTGGTGAGCACATGTGTGTGCGTCATCGTTATAACATGAAAAGAACCTATGAATGTCTACTTAGGAATGAAAATACACTTGTTTGAGGAACCTGCGTGTTCCTATAATTATTGTTTGCAATATTGTCTGGTCGCTTATCGGTGTTTTGCATGATTATAGGTGACCAGAAGTGGTGCTGGACCGTCAGAACGGCCAGGTTCTGAGGCAAGCAGCGCACCAAGCGATGCGCCTGCAACACCTCCATCTGCCGAGACAATTAGATTGGTGGCAGAAGCTGTCTTTGCTATGATCAACGCGTAACCTGCAAGGCAGGTGCAGCAGCCTGCTCCTGCGGTGGAGCAAGTGCCGCTCCAAGCGGTACAACCTAGAAGGGTGGAACAGGTGGCGGTGGAGCCGGAGTTGCCTCGGAGAGCAACTGAGAGACAGCTTAAGCATGTGATGGGCTTCCACCCACCAGTGTTCTCAGGAACTGGAACCCCGACTCAGGCAAGGGATTGGCTATCGAGAGTCAATAGAGTGCTGACAGCAACAGAGACTTAAGAGTGGCAGAAGACCACGATTGTAACGTTCTTGTTGGACGGGGACGCGAGGTTATGGTGGGAAGGGCTGGAGCTACACCACCTGAGGGGAAGACAATTGGCAGATGTCTCTATGGGGGAATTCTCAAGGCTGTTCATGGCTCGATTCCTCCCCTCAGCGCAGAGGATCGCGCTGGAAAATGAATTTCAAAAGTTGGTGCAAGGAGACAACACCTTGGACGAGTACCTCCACGAGTTCACTCGTTTGGGAAGATACGCTAGCGCTACCTTTGCCGATGAGGAGCGCAAGACGAACCGCTTCTATGAAGGGTTAAGAGATGAGCTTAGGTTGTTACTGTCGGGGCCTATGGCGCAGGGTTTCCGAACCTTGGTCAACACGGCCCGGTCCTTGGAAAAGGACATAAAGAACGTGCAAGCAAAGAAGGAATCCGGTGGCAAGAAATCAGAGTTCAAAGCGCCGACTACGTCGAAGTCGGATTATCGCAAGTTCTACAAGAAGGCTAGGACGTCGGGTCCAGCCCCTTCTTCAGGTGCCTCGGGGACAACTACCAACCGAACCCCGGGCGCTTGTTTTACTTGCGGAAAGACGGGGCACTTTGCCCGCGATTGCTGGAGCGGACGTCCAAAGTCCGAGAGAAAACAAGGGGCCACTTATGAATAAAAGGGGAAAGCGGTGGAGTCAACCGCGTCCAATTATGCTCCGACTCGACCTAAGGTCTACAACTTGGGCCAGCAAGAGGCGATCAAGCAAGCCGACGTGGTGACAAGTACGGTTTAATTTATAGCAAGTTAGCTTTAAATATTGTTACCTAGTGCTTGTTAGCTTATATTGGTTGTGTAGGCTTTGTTCTTATTGGCGATAGTCCGACACGAGCACTATTCGATACGGGAGCTTCACAATCCTTTGTGTCCGAAATCTTTATATCGTGCATCGGAGTCCCTTCTTCGATGGAGAAGGACAAATTGGATGTGCTGCTACCGAATGGTTGTTCGATGCGTGCGGATAGAGTGTGCGCTGTAAAAGTTCTTATTGGAAACCAAGAGTTCAACTTGTTAGCATCATTGCTGCCGCTAGTAGAGTTCGACGTTATCTTTGGGATTGATTGGCTTTCGGAGCAGAAGGCCTATATTGATTGCAATAGTAAGGAGGTCAAGCTGGGTGTTGGACGGGAGACAACATTCACAAGACTGAAGGGGTTGAGCAGGACGCTGATGTCTGCTCTTCAGGTTGTAAAGGAAGTTCGTGTTGGCGCAGAGCTGTTCTTCGCAATAGTGGGGGCTGTAGAGCCAAAGTCTGCATTGGATAGTATCCCCGTGGTTTGTGAATACCCCCGATGTGTTCTCAGATAGTCTTCTCGGAGCCCCACCGTAGCGTGAGATTGACTTCACAATCGAGCTCATGTCAGGTGCCAAACCTGTGTCACGTTCTCCTTATAGGTTGGCGCCTAAGGAGATGGCAGAGTTGAAGGTTCAACTGGAAGAGTTGTTGGAGCAAGGGTATGTGCGTCCAAGCTCATCGCCTTAGAGCACACCGGTCCTCTTTGTTAAGAAGAAGGACGGGAGTTTGTGGCTATGTATCGACTATAGGGAGTTGAACAAGCTAACGGAGAAGAATAAATACCCGATCCTAAGGATTGATGATTTGTTCGATCAGTTAGTCGGGTCGTCGGTATATTCGAAGTTGGATCTGAAGTCTGGTTATTATCAGCTGAGGATAAGGGAGTGTGATAGCCCGAAGACAGCGTTCAGCACAAGGTATGAGCATTTCGAGTTCACGGTCATACTGTTTGGACTGACGAATGCACAATCGGTGTTTATGGATTTGATGAACCGAACATTCTGAGATTTTCTGGACCGCTTTGTGATCGTCTTTATTGACGACATACTAGTGTACTCGCAGTGCGAGGAAGACCACTTCAAGCACTTGCATCTGGTGTTGGAGACACTGAGGAGGAACGAGCTCTTTGCAAAATTCTCTAAATGCGAGTTCTGGCTACCCTCAGTAGCATTCCTTAGTCACATTGTCAGTGGGGAAGGTATAGCGGTGGATCCGGCGAAGATTGTTGCAATACGGGAGTGGCCTGTGTGGTCTTCGGTAGCGTAAATCCGGAGTTTTCTTGGGCTTGCCCGCTATTACAGGCGCTTCGTGGAGAACTTCTCGCGGATAGCGTTACCTCTCACGAAGTTGACAAGGAAGGATCAGAAGTTCTTGTGGACGCAGGAGTGCATGCAAGCGTTTGAGAAGCTGAAGGGATGGTTGACCACGGCGCCGGTGTTAAGCTCACCAAGTGGGACCGAGGGCTTCAAAATTTATAGTGATTCCTCAGGTATTGGTTTGGGCTGCGTGCTACTGCAGCATGGGAGCGTCATAGCGTATGGATAGCGTCAGCTCAAAGTGCACGAAAGGAATTATCCGGTCCATGACTTGGAGTTGGCGGCCGTGATATTTGCGCTTAAGATGTGGAGACACTACTTGTACGACGTAAAGGTTGATATCTATACGGATCACAAGAGCCTGAAGTACCTGTTGGATCAGAAGGATCTCAACATGAGGCAGCATAGATGGATGGAGTTCCTGGGGGACTACACATTCAAGATTCATTATGTACCCAGGAAGGGTAATGCAATTGCAGATGCGTTGAGTCGCAGGGCTCCCGCCCAAGCCAACTGGTTGTCTTTTCATGATGAGAGGCTAGTACAGGAATTGGAGGCTTTGGAGATCAGTTGTGTGGACAAGCAGTCTAGCGCCAAAGCATTGTTGAATTGGACGGAATTTGAGTATGACCTGGCTGATCGCGTTCGGAAGGCGTTGGAGTTGGATACTGGCATGAAGGAGCTTATGGATGCAGCTTTGGATGGGTCAAATTCCCAGTTTTCAGTTGTGGATGGGCTCCTAAATAAGGACCATCGTTTGTGCATCCCAAGCGGGGGAAATCTACGGGCAGAGTTGATGTACGAGGCCAATAATACCAAGTACTCAATCCACCCAGGGAGCACGAAGATGTACCAAGACCTAAAGAAGCTATTTTTATTGCCAGGACTCAAGAAGGATGTGGCCCTGTTTGTGGCTTAGTGTCAAAACTGCACCTTGGTAAAGGCGGAGTGTCAAAAGCCTGGAGGATTCTTGAAATCCTTACCTATTCCGGAGTGGAAGTTCGACGACATATCAATGTACTTTATGCATGGCTTGCCAAGGTCGCATAAGGAGAACGTTGCCATCTGGGTGATCGTAGACCGGTTAACAAAAGTGTCGCATTTTATTCCGCATAGGAAGGATGACTCAGTGGAGAGGCTGGCGAAACTATATGTGGATAATATAGTCAGACTGCACGGTATGCCCCGCAGCATTGTGAGTGATCGCGATGGGCGTTTCACGTCCAATGATTGGAGGTTGGTGCAACAGATGCTGGGGACAAAATTGAAGTTCAGCACAGCCTTCCATCCGCAGACGGATGGGCAAACCGAGAGAGTCAATAGAACGTTGGAAGACATGCTCCGCATGTGTGTTCTAGACTTCGGGAAGCATTGGGAAGACCACCTGTATTTGGTGGAGTTTGCGTACAACAACAGCTACCAGACGAGTATTCAAATGGCGCCCTTCGAGGCCCTATATGGTAGGAAGTGTCGCACGCCGTTATCGTGGCTGGAAACGGGTGAGGCAAGGTTGTACTAGAAGACAGAGGTGGAGAGTGCTACTTCTTTGGTGCGGATCATTCGAGAGCGTTTGCTAATTGCTCGGGACAGGCAAGCTAAGTACTACAATGCCAAGCACCGGAACGTGGAGTTCGCGGTAGGCGATTGGGTGTACTTAAAGATAAAGCCGTTCAAGGGTGTTTCGCAGGTGAGACGCTTGAATAAGCTAAGCCCAAGATACCTTGGACCCTTTGAGATTCTGTAGCGGGTCAACAAAGCGGCTTATCGTTTGAAGCTATCGGTGGAGTTGAGTGGACTAAACGATGTGTTCCACATCTCTGTATTGCGGAAGGCGGTGCAAGAACCTTCACAGGTGATCGCAGTTGATCTAGTGCCGGTGGACGAAGGGTTGATGACTAGGGTCAAGCCCGTTCGTATTGAAGACTCTGAGGTCAAGAGGCTCCGTAACAAGGAGATCCGGATGGTCAAGGTCCGGTGGGACAATTGCGGTCGGGAGGAACTCTCTTGGGAATGGGAGTAATCTATGCTGGAGGAGTACCCGAAGTTATTCCGCTCAGGTACTGCTTAAAGTTTTTCGTTTTCTTTCCTTTAGTAATTTTGTGGGCGAAATTCTTTTAAGAGGGGGAGAGTTGTAACACCCTGAAACTCAAAAGAGGGACGGGTGATGTTTTAAGCCAAGTCTGGGACTTGGAGTAGGTGTCACGGGCGTGTCACGGGCGTGTCACGGGCGTGTCACGGGCGTGTCACAGGCGTGTTCGTCCACGGGTCATGTGGTCGACGTTTTGATGATCGACGATCGTCGAGTTGAGGCACACGGCCTGGGACACGGGCGTGTCCTAGGGAGTGTCACGCTAGGGATTTTCCTGAGTCATGTACACGGGCCATGACACGGGCACAAAAACGGGCGTGTCACTTATGACACGGGCGTGTCGGGTGTCGTGTCGTAGGTCGTGTCCTTCTCGGGAAAAGAGTGTTGGTAGTTGCACACGGGGCATGACACGGGTCGTGACACGGCCGTATCGCATACGACACGGGCGTGTCAGAGGCCGTGTCGAATGTCGTGTGCTGGTTATCGTGTCGGTCGAGACGACGAATGGGCGACACGGCCCTGGACATGGGCGTGTCGCAGGTCGTGTTCGGCCCAGATTTTTTATTTTTGGCCCCGATCATGGCCGTTTATTTTCTCTTGATGGGATCTGATAGGGGGGAGTTGGTGCTGGTAGTTTAAACCCAGAAATAGGGTTTAGAAACCCTCATTTCACTTGGGTTCATCTCTCTCTAAGTTATAGAGAGAAGGGAGAGCAAGGAGGAGGAAGAAGGCCAAGATCCGGTCACCGGCGGAGCTTCGGAGCTCCAAATCGCGAGCCGTATTCGGATCCGCAGAGGCAAAGAGATTATGGTGCTTTCCATCCGCGTAGATTTCCATGACGCCGAGGAAAAATGCAAGGGTAACGATTCTCATCCTAGGGCATGTGAATCCCTCCTTTCCTTTGCATAGGAAGCCCTCTCTCGCGAGTGAGCGAAGAGTTGAGGCATTCCTTGGGGTAGATATGTAAAGTCCCCCTTGTGTAGAGTCCGTATGCATAAACGGGCATAGGCATTATGTGTGAAGCCTATCCGGACAAGTTGGTCTGGATCGGTGATGTTGCATTGCATTTGAACCGGGGAAGACTCCGGGTGTTTAGGCATTTTTGGGTTTTCTACGTGGTAGATTGCAACAGGGAGCCTTAGAGATTAACTCCAAGGTGCACCCAGAAAACTGGGCAAAAGCGTGCTTTGCCAACATGGTGGCCGGGGAGCCAACGTGAACATAACTGGGTTATGTGATTATTGTGGTGGAAACGGGACTCGGTGAGTCTTGACCTGTGCATATGGCTTAAATTGTCGTTGCGATGTGAGCACAGGTCAGGAGGAGCCGTACCCGATCTATGTCGTTCGGTGGAACTGTTGGCATGGATGAGGGTCTTCGGCGGTCTATGGCTTAAATTGTCGTGACCAAGGCCAGGAAGACAAAATGCTCATATGGTTGGCCGTCCAAGGGGCGGTGGTGCAACGGGAACGTCTATGGCTTGAATTGACATGACGTTGGCCGGTCCGCCGTGAATGTGCCCTAAGTGCATGGGGCGTGCGGCCGTGCGAGCCTGCGCTTGTGATGAAGTATGTTTACACTACTTTGATGCTTATACTAATAAAGTGCAGGGAAAGAGCATCGCCGCCCCGATTTTTGGGGCGGGATCGTTATAATTTGGTCAGCTTAGCTGACCGTTATTTTGTTTACCACCTGGTGGTGGATTGTAGCTTGCAGGTGCTGCGGAGCCAAGCGGGAAATAGCGGGCTAAAGCCCATGATGCTGTGCCGGCCCTCGAAGGCCTAACTTTTTTATGTTTTCCATTTATCTCATGTATGGCCGGCCTACGTGCCGAGGTTTGAAAGACATGTTTTATTAAGTAAACATTATAAGGCCTTAAGGCCAGTTGTTATTTTGTGTATTCAAAATTCCTATGTTTTGGTTCAGTGGACATTCATGTTAGCAAGGTTCTTAACTGTGCAACTTAATAATTTCTTCTGCTAGGTGCTGTGTAGGATGTTGTGATTGGTTGAATGGTTTCAACGCGTAACCAACCGGTCTATCCGTAGTATATGGAGTCAGGCCCCGGCCAGACCTACTGCTATATGTCATGTGACGGATAGGGGTGTTACACAAAGTCCACCGGGAAGATGAACTTGTCGACTTTAACTAAGACATCCACCATGATTCCTAACAGGTACTTTACGGATCTGTCGGCGAGCTGGATACTCATCCGTGTGGGGTTAAGCCTACCAATTCCTAACTTTTTAAACAATGAGAGGGGCATCAGTTTAATACTCGCACCTAAGTCGGCTAATGCGTTCTTGACAAAAAGATCACCAAAGACACATAGAATAGAAAAACTACCCGGGTCACTGATTTTCTTTGGTAAGCCATTTGTCAAAACCGCAGAGCACTCGGCATTTAACGTGACGTGCGAAAGGTTCTCTAACTTCTTCTCGTTGGTGTGGAGGTCCATAAGGTACTTGGCGTACTTCAGCATCTGGGAAATCGCTTCATGGAAGGGCAGATTTATGTGGATTTGCTTAAACATCTCTAAGAAACGGGAGTATTGATCATCCTGACGTTGTTTATTAAGTTCGGAAGGGTAAGGCTGATTTGGATTATTTTTAAAGATGGGTGGTGGAGTGAGATCTTTTTTAAAATGGGGGTGATAACTTCTTCAGCAGAGGGTGTAATTTTTAAAATGGGAGTGGAGCTTTGATTTTTAAGAGCGGGGGCGGAGCTTGCTCGGGCTCTTCACTTACCATACTGGTAACTTGCTTCCCACTCCGAAGAGTTATATCTTTCACTTGCTTTCTCGGGTTGGGCTCGGTATTGGAAGGAAGAGACCCTGCGGGTCGCTTAGAAATAATTTTAGCGAGCTGTCCTACTTGATTTTCTAAACTTTTAACGCTTCAAGTTAATGTTCATATAGTAGCGACGTTTGCGGTTATATATTTTAAAAGTAACTCCTCCAAGCTTGGAGGTTTTTGATAATTTTGAAGAGGTGGTGGTGGTGGTGCAGAAAAATCATTTTGCAGTAGCAGACGCATAGCATTCGAGGGATTACTCCACGAAATATTCTGGTGATTTCTTAAAGCAGGATTATAACTATTCGGAAAATTAAAACCGGGCGCAGGAAAATTCGTAGCAGAAAAATTATTAAAAGCATTTCTAGGCATGTTGTTAACATAATCTAAATGTTCGGGGGCAGGAGTTGCAGATTCCCATACCTGAGGGGCGGAGGCAGCAGTCATCTCCGTAATTTTTTTATATAATATTTCTACTTGCAGAGCGAGCTGGGAGACATTGTCCACTTCAAAGATACCTGCAGGTTTGTTTGGGCGGGACCTAGGGACATTCCACTGATAAGTGTTCATGGCCATGTCCTCAAAAAGCTCAAGAGCTTCTTCCATGGTCTTATGATTTAAAGTACCGCCAGAAGCTACGTCTACCATTTGCTTTGTGTTTTGATTTAGCCCATTATAAAACGTCTTCACTTGTAACCATACAGGCAGCGTGTGGTGTGGGCATCGTCTTAAAAGTTCTTTAAATCTTTCCCAAGTTTCATATAAGGTTTCAGAGTCTATTTGTCCAAAAGCCGAAATGTTGTTCCTAAGTTTTGCAGTTTTAGTTGGCGGAAAATACTTTGCAAAAAAATTTTCAGTTAATTCATTCCAGGTGGTTATGCTATTTTTAGGTAGAGTGTTCAGCCACTGCTTAGCCTTAGTTCTTAGAGAGAAGGGAAAGAGTCTTAGCCTAATAGCATCATTTGTGACACCATTTATCTTGATGGTGTCACAAATTTCAAGAAAGCTTGTTATATGTGCGTTCAGATCTTCATCTTGAAGTCCGTCATACTGCACATACTGCTGCACTATCTCTATTATGCTAGGCTTCAGTTCAAAGTTATTATTTGCTATCGCAGGGCGGACTATGCTAGATTATGTACCCTCGAGATTTGGCCTTGCATAATATGACATAGTTATTTGTAAGGCTTCATCTACGTTGGGTTCTTCCATTATTAGAGTAGAGAATGACTCGGAGTCCTCAACCGACACTTGGATAGTACGACCTTGAAATCGCGATCTTCTCTGAAGAGTACGCTCAATTTCGTGGTCCAAGTCCAAAATTACCAACGGACTCCCCAGGTAATGCACTAAAAGAAGAGAAGAGAAGAAAAAGAAATAAAATAAACTAGAAAGAAAAGCTAGATTTTATTTTTGAAATATATTTATGATGCAGGCACTAACGCACACTTCAAAACCATAAAGAAAATTAAATAAAGCAAGCCCTACTCAAATGAGTAGGCGGAAATAAATGCACACACGCACACACTCTTCTTAATTGAAGAAAGCGATAAATAAAGCGGTAAAATTATCTCCTACACGCACGCACTCTACATAATTGAGAAAGCGATAAAATTGCAAATCCTGGCTCAAATGAGTGGGCGGGGGTAAATTTATCTCATACACGCACGCACTCTACTTGAAAGTAAAACACACACACGCACTCTACAGAAAAGTAAACACACACACACACTCGAAGTTTTCCTACTCAAGTGAGTAGGAAGAAAATGAAAGCAGTAAAAAAGACAAGTCCCACTCAAACGAGTGGGCGGGAAATGAAAGCAGAGCGTCATTTAACTCTTAACGAGTAGGCGGAAATAAATGCATACGCACACGCGCACTCTACAGAAGTTGAAATAAAGCAATAAAACCTAACTCATACACGCACACACACTTGCAAAAATAAGAAAAACAAAGTTGCTGAAAAATTAAAACGACTGCATTTCTACCGCTAGAATGCGGTAGAAATACATAAAAAGTGAAAATAAAAATTAATCGGAGCGAAACGTTTTACAAATAAACGCAAAATGAAAGTTGGCGAAAAATTAGAACAACTGCATTTCTACCGCTAGAATGCGGTAGAAATGCATAAAAAGTGAAAATAAAAATTAATGGGACTAAAAAGTTTTCAAATTAAAAAGCTAAAATGAAGTTGACGAAAAATTATAACGACTAAATTTTTATTCATAAGTTTTTATAAAACCTCCAAAAAAGTGAGAGTAAAACTAAAAAGGAACGAGAAGTTTTACATTCCTAAGAGCCTAAGTTAAAGAAAATAAAAACGAAAACTTTTAGGGGAGTTTTTATAAAACCTATATGAATGAAAATGATAAAGAAGAAAAAGATAAAGCTAAAAAGTGCGGAAAATGAAAATAAAACGGGCATAACAACGGCTAGAAAGTGCAAGAAAATCCTAAACTAAGTTATGAAAGCTAAAAAAAAACATAAAAAGAGAATCACAAAAAGGGAACGAAAAAATTACTTAAGAAGGGCGCTTCCAATTGAACATTTCAACTTTGCAAGATAGAAAATCTACCATTTTATTGAATAAAAAGGCTATTACATGAAAAGCTAAAACAAACAACCTAATACAAACTAAGAAAGATAGGGAGAAATTCTCCTTACATAGCTTAGAAGCCAAACGGACAGCACCTCCCCTAAGTAAGATGGACCAAAAAAGTGGACAAAATAAGCTTCCTGGAAGCTCTTATTTATAGGCAAATTTTCGGGTTGGTCACGCCCGTGACTAGGGCGTGACAGGGGGGCGTGTCGACACTATTCATGAGCTGATCGGGTGACTTGACTGGAAAGTTGACTTCGGCTGAAAACGTGGCGGTCACGCCCCAGGTCACGGGTGTGACATGTGTCAGTCACGGGCGTGACTGGGGCGTGTCGGGGAGGTCGATCTGGGCACGGTCCGGCCTCAAAGTCGCGCGCGTCACGTCGGGCCAGGTGGCTAAATCACGCCCGTGTCACACCTTGACACGGGCGTGTCTTGGGGCGTGTCGAGCTTGGTTTGATCATCGCCGATCGTCGAGCTGGCAACCTGTGGTCTGCGATCGTCGAGGGCGTGACACAGGCGTGTCGGCCATGTGACACGGGCATGTCAGTCAACATTTTGACTTTTTCTGGAATTTTTCTGGAATTTTTCTGGAATAAAAATAAAGCTAAGTTAGAAATAATATTTACAAAAATAAGCAATTTATTGGATAAAATAAATAAAAAAAGATAAAAAACAAACAAAATTAACTTAAATATAATACGAAAATATAGGTATATTTACAACTCATCAAACACCCCCATACTTAAGCTTTTGCTATTCCAGAGCAAAAGTTTGAGGTGAACTTATAAGGAATAATAAAAAACCCTAAGTTTTGCTACCGCTAAATTAATTATAAGAAAGATCAAATAAAAATATACGGGGTATAAGAGTTAAGTCCTAAAATTATTTAGATGATTTAAACAGGGCAAAAGTTTTGGCCAAAAGACTTCTTGATGTAATCAAATAGAAAGCAATAATTGTATTGGTTAGATTAACAGAAAAGTGTTTGGAGTTATACGAACTTTAGCTTATAGGAGTGTTATCGGAAATAATGCAATTTACGAATTATGCTCTCAAAAAGATTTTTGAATTAATTCTAGAGTCATGAAATTGGCTAGGGGGGGTTGATGTTGGTTTATGAAGATACTTGGATTTTGAGGCGAGGTTATTTTTTTCTCGAACCTCCATTTTTGATTTGGATGTTAAAGGAAAACGAAATCTTATTTTACTTAACATAAAAATTTTTTCTTCTTCATAAAAAATAACCCAATGTATATGTGTTGGAGTAATGAATTTTATCCTCTTACTCCGTAACGTATAATCTTTTAATTTATTGGGTGCCTATGTTTACGGAATGAAATCTTATTCCCATTGACATAAGATCTTTTTTTTCTTCTTGGGGAAATATTTTTATCATACCAAGTAGGTTATGATAAGTAAGGGGAGAAAAGAGAACTAGATTTTTAATTGAAAAATAATTGAGAGCAACCATTATAAATTGTACGTTCCAATTTTTCAGAAAGCTAAAAGCAAGCATAATTGAATTCTATTGTCGTTATTTTCTAACATGGTACACATGCTCCTATCTATGAAAAATTAGAAGTAGTGCCTAAAGCGAGTCCCCTATTTTTAACAAAGTATAATAAATTCTTTAAAACTTAACCCCGGCTATTTAGATTTTTCAATCTATAATTAACAAACGAATAGTGAACAAAGAATTGATCAAATTCGCATATAAATAAACTCAAAACTAAATTTTTGGATAACAAGAAACTTAAGAATGAGATGTTTGATTTATTTGTTTCATAACTTACATAAATTTTTTTTGTTGTTTTTTTGAAGTTATGCTCTTTTTTTGTATTTTTGTATTTATATCTTTAATATATACATACTAAAAAGAAAGAAAAAAAATGCGAAAATAAAATTTTTGGATTTTTAAGTTTTGTGAATTTTTTTGTATTTTTATGAAATTTTCATTCTATTTACAAAAATTTGAGAAAAAGAAAAAAATTTTACAAGGATGAGAGGGAAAAAGGGAGAGGGGAAAGAGAAAGAATATTTACAAAAAGTACTTATAGAAATTATTTACAAGAATATTTACAAAAATATAAACTAGGTAGTCGCGAGATGACTCGTTATGTGGATGGCTCGATGAGCCGGATCTCGCGGACAAAGTTAAAAATAAGTCAAAGTTTCAAAAATGAAACTTCAAAATTTAAATTTTTTTTTTTTTGATTTTTGTGTTATATATATATTTTTTTTATTTTTGAAGTTTTGTTTTTTTAAACAAAAAATTTTATTTTTTTTTTTGTTTTTTTTTTTGTAAGTGAAAAAGAAAGTACGAAAATACGAAAACACCCACATACTTAGATCCAACATTCTCCCCAATGTTGTATGCTAAGTATGAGGAACAAGACAGCAGGTATATGTACAAAAAAGGAAAAAGAGGGGGGGCAGAAAACGTCCCTGATCCGCGCTCGGGGAAGCCCATTAGAACCCTGCATTTATTAGAAAAATATAAAACATAATAAATAAAGACGTAAAAAAGATAGACGTGGGGTGCCTCCCAGGAGCGCTTTGTTTATAGTCGCGTAGCTTGACTATAGTGGCGGATTTATATATGGAGAAGGGTTATGGTTTCGCTCCTACTAATCACAGGGTCGCCCGCTATATAAGACTTTAACCGATTACCGTTCACCTTAAAAGTGCCTTTTTCGGGGTGGGAGATGAGTATGGTCCCATATGGCCAAACCTCTTCAACCTTGAAGGGGCCGAACCATCGCGATTTTAGCTTACCCGGGAAAAGCCTAAGACGTGAATTGCAAAGAAGGACTAGATCGCCCGGAGAAAAAATTTTGGGGGTTTTAATTTTTCGATCGTGATAAAACTTAGAACGCTCCTTATAGAACTTATTGCTCTCGTAAGCGTTCGCACGCCATTCATCGAACTCATTTAGTTGCAGTTTTTTATTCTGAGCGGCTAAGTTAGAGTCGAGGTTTAAGAGTTTTAATGCCCAAAGTGCGCGGTGCTCCAGTTCTACGGGTAAATGGCACGCTTTGCCATAGACTAATTGAAACGGGGTACAACCGGTAGCGGTTTTGTACGCCGTACGATACGCCCATAACGCGTCGTCGAGCTTAGCGGACCAATCTTTCCTATTAAGTGAAACGGTTTTTTCTAATATGCGTTTTATCTCTCGATTTACTACCTCAACTTGGCCACTTGTTTGCGGGTGGTAGGGGGTGGCAAGTTTGTGCGTGACTCCGTATTTAGCTAACGTCTTAGCCATTAGAGCGTTACAGAAATGCGTTCCCCTATCACTAACAATAGCGCGAGGCGTGCCGAAGCGAGAAAATAATTTTTTTTAGAAATGTAAGGACGACTCGCGCATCGTTGGTGGGGAGAGCCTGCGCTTCCGCCCACCGTGATACGTAGTCGACCGCCACTAAAATATATGAATTTTTATAAGAAGGAGGTAGGGGGCCAACAAAATCTATGCCCCACAAATCGAAAACTTCGCATTCTAAAAACATATTTTGGGGCATCTCGTCACGACGTGAGATGTTACCCGACCGCTGACAGCTATCGCATGCGCGCACAAAATTATGCGCGTCTTTGAAGAGAGTGGGCCAAAAGTAGCCCGCCTCTAGCGCCTTCCTAGCAGTCCGGTTGGCTTGATAGTGCCCCCCGGCTAGACCCTCATGGCAGTTCCTCAATATTTGTGTGCACTCCACTCCCGCGACACATCTTCGAACCGCTTGGTCCGCGCAGATACGGAAAAGAAATGGGTCATCCCAAAAGAAATTTTTCAAGTCGGAAAAGAATTTCTTCTTTTGATGACTTGAAAAATCTTTTGGAAGTACCCGCGCGACTAAGTAGTTCGCAAAATCTGCGAACCAAGGCGAAGATGACGAAGACGAACGAATGGCGAGAAGGCATTCCTCGGGGAATCTGTCATTTATTTCAAATTCGACGAGCGCTTCTGCACCCGGATTTCCTAAACGGGAGAGGTGGTCTGCCGCTAGATTCTCCGCGCCCTTCTTATCTCGGATCTCCAAGTCAAACTCTTGTAGGAGGAGAATCCATCGAAGAAGGCGGGGCTTCGCGTCAGCTTTAGCTAATAGATACTTAAGGGCGGAGTGATCGGTGAAAACGATAACTTTAGATAGCGTAAGGTACGAGCGAAACTTATCGAAAGCGAAAACGACGGCTAAGAGTTCCTTTTCCGTCGTCGTGTAATTCACTTGTGCGGAAGTGAGCGTCTTGCTAGCGTAATAAATAGGATGAAAATGTTTTTCTACGCGTTGGCCAAGAACGGCTCCTAAGGCAATATCACTAGCGTCGCACATGATTTCGAATGGAAGGGACCAATTAGGGGCCACTAGAATTGGAGAATTGATAAGTTTTTGTTTTATAAAATTAAAAGCAGACTCGCAATCGCTACTAAAGACAAAAGGTGATTCCTTTTCCAAGAGGTGAGTAAGCGGCTTTGTTATTTTTGAAAATCTTGAATGAAGCGCCTATAAAAGCCCGCGTGGCCTAAGAAACTCCTAATGGATTTTATGTTTGTCGGCTGAGGAAGTTTTTCTATGATTTCAACTTTGGCCTTATCGACCTCTATCCCCTTAATCGAAATCTTATGGTCGAGGACCAAACCTCCTCGAACCATAAAGTTACACTTTTCCCAATTTAAAACAAGATTCGTGTCCTCGCATCGCTGGAGGACACGATCAAGATTACGAAGACAATCCGGGAATGAGCATCCGAATACAGAAAAGTCATCCATAAATATTTCCATAATATCTTCTACTAGCTCGCCAAAGATTGCCAACATACATCTTTGGAATGTAGCTGGCGCATTGCAGAGGCCAAATGGCATCCTTCGATAGGCGAAGGTGCCAAAGGGGCAAGTAAAAGTTGTTTTCTCTTGGTCTTCGGGGGAAATGGGGATTTGGAAAAACCCCGATAAACCGTCGAGAAAACAATAAAAAGGATGACCGGAAAGACGCTTAAGAATTTGGTCAAGGAACGGTAGTTGAAAATGGTCTTTGCGGGTGGCATCATGTTTGCGATAATCGATGACCACACGCCAACCCGTAACAGTACGAGTTGGGACGAGCTCGTTGTGCTCATTCGCCACTACGGTTAGACCGCCCTTCTTGGGCACGACATGAATGGGACTAACCCATGCACTATCAGAAATGGGATAAATAATCCCCGCATCTAATAATTTAATTATCTCAGCTTTCACGACGTCTTTCATGTTTGGGTTAAGACGCCGCTGCGGCTGAATGGTTTTGCGGCAATTATCGTTTAAGAAAATTTTGTGAGTGCAGAAAGAAGGGTTAATCCCCTTTAGGTCAGAAATTTGCCACGCAATTGCGTGGCGATGTTTAAGCAAAACCTCCAATAACTCGGAGGTCTCCGAATCGCTTAAATACGAAGAAATGATTACCGGGAGTGTATCATTTTTCCCTAAAAAGGCGTATTTTAGGGATTCGGGTAATGGTTTGACTTCTAGGATGGGCGGTTCTTCTAGTGAGGTTTTAGTGCTAATGTCTTTTGAACCAATTGGTTCAAAAGGCATGTTTGTAGACGCGTCCTCATCGCAATAAAAATTTTCGAGTGAAAAAATATTTTCGTTTAAAAACTTGGACTCGAAAACCGGAGAAGAACAATCTCTATAAGAATCTAAAGAGTATCAGAAATCGTCGCTCGACGACGAGTCTTCCATAGAGGAGTTAATAGAAAAAGTAACTTGGTCGTCTCCTACCCGAAGGAGAAGCTGACCATTACTTACATCGATTAACGCACGTGAGGTCGCGAGGAAAGGGCGACCATGTATTATTGGTACGTTGGCGTCTTCCTCGATGTCCAAGATGACGAAGTCCACCGGGAAGGTGAACTTGTCTACTCGGACAAGGACATCCTCAACAACCCCGATGGGGAACCTAACCGAGCGATCCGCTAGTTGGATGCGCATATTGGTAGGAGCAGGAGTACCCAAACCTAAACGCAGGAAGAGCGAGAACGGCATCAAATTAATGCTCGCGCCTAAGTCTACCAAGGCGTATTTTACTAATACATTGCCAAAAAGGCACGGGATGGAGAACCTTCCCGGGTCGTTTTGTTTTGAGGGCAATTTACTAGTAAGAGCCGCCGAGCAGACAACGTTGAGAGATATATGCGAAATATCCTCAAGTTTGCGTTTATTAGAAAGTAGTTCTTTTAAAAATTTCGCATATTTAGGCATTTGCGAGATAGCCTCGCAAAAAGGAACATTAATATGAATTTGTTCAAGTAATAAAATAAATTTTTCATATTGCGCGTTTACTCGCTCGTTATCTAACTTATGCGGGTAGGGCAATGCCTTGTTTAAAATAGTTTTGTCGTTAAAAATCGGTAAGGGTTGCGTAATCGAAGAAGAGGGAAGAGGGGTCGGAGGTGAAATATGTACTTGAGGATCGATCCGTTTTGGATCGACCACCTCCTTACCGCTACGGAGGGTTATAGCGTTGGCGGTTTCCCTTGGATTGGGCTCCGTGTTCCCTGGCAGTGCCCCCAGGGCGCGTTCCGACATAAGTCGCGCCAGCTGTCCAACCTGGAGTTCTAAATTTTTTAGCGATCCGGTGATGTTCCGGATATTGGACTCGTTGGACGCGACATAACGATTAAAATTTTCCTCCACCGGGGATGGCTTCATAGGAGGGGGAGGAGGAAACATTGGCGCAAAAGAAGGGGGAGGGGCACGCTGCGCGTTGTTCGGGTTGCTCCAGGAGAAATTCGGATGGTTCCTCCAACCCGGATTATAGTGGCTACTATAAGGGTTGTTTTGAAATGAGGGACGCACCGGATTTCCTATGTAGTCCACGAATTCATCGACTACGCAGACGTTAGAGGGGGAAGAAAACAAGGCGGAGTGGAGGAGGCAACAGACATCTCCGCCACTTGCTTAGTTAGCCTTTCCACTTGGAGGGCTAGCTGAGCAGTGGCATCCACTTCAAAAATGCCCGCCTGCTTAGGGCGCGCCCGCAGGACATTCCACTGGTAGGCGTTCACTGCCATTTCCTCGAAAAGGGCCTGGGCGGCCTCGGGGGTCTTATTGTTCAGAGTGCCCCCGGCAGCCGCATCAATCATTTGACTCGTCTGACTATTCAGTCCATTATAAAAAAATTATACCTGCAACCACGTTGGCAGAGCGTGGTGTGGGAACAGGCGGAGGAACTCCTTAAAGCGTTCCCAAGTCTTGTAAAGAGACTCGGAGTCATTTTGGACGAACGAAGATATGTCCGCCCGCAGTTTTGCAGTTTTCGCGGGCGGAAAATACTTCGTAAGGAATTTCTCAGCCAACTCCGCCCAGGACGTGATGGATCCCCGCGGGAGGGAGAGTAACCACGCCTTAGCCTTGGACTTAAGAGAGAAGGGGAAAAGGCGCAAACGAATGGCGTCATCAGTGACGCCATTAATTTTAAAAGTATCGCAAATTTCAAGAAAATTAGACAAGTGATTATTGGGGTCCTCATCCGGCAGTCCGTCGAACTGCACGGCATTTTGGATCATTTGAATCACACTTGACTTAATTTCAAAATTATTGTTGGCCACAGCGGGCCGAACAATACTCGACCCCGTATCATCCAAGTTGGGCCGAGCGTAGTAAGACATAGTACGCTCGGCCGGTTGGGCATTATTCGGGTCGGCCATAGAAGAAGAAGAGGGTTCTCCGATAGATTCTGCGGGGTCTAAAAAGGGAATTCGACGGAGAGATCAGATACGCACAAGAGAGCGATCGATCTCGGGGTCGAATTCAAGATTTTCAGAACTCGAAGGTTGTCCACGGGTCATACACCCTAAAAAAAACGAAAGGGGGAAGGATTTTTTTTGTATAAATTTTTTATTTGAAAATAAAGTAAAATTAATAGAGTCCCGGATTCAATATAACAACCGTGATCCCCGGCAACGACGCCAAAAACTTGATGGCCGCGGAACAGAGACCGACTGTGGTTGGTTCGAAATGGTCAGATTCTGCGGGCCGGTTAGAAGATCGAGTTTTCTAACGAGAGGAGGCAAGTGCACCTATCGCAAGTAGTACTCGGTATTCGGGAAAATACCGAGGTCGTATTATTCTCGGGGACGCGTTGATTATATCTACTCTTCTAGGAACACTATTATCTTACTATCAGTAAGGTGGGATTTTTTTAGTTTAATTAAAATGGAAAGAAAGAGAGCAGAATTTTGCTAAGTTAGTTCGATGACGGGTTAACGCTCGGCATCGAATCGGATTAAGACTAAAATAATTCTTAACAATTATTGAACTTTGTTTTTAATTTAATAAAAGGCACTTGGCCGTGGAGGTTCCAAGAACATGAGCTCACCTTGGTCTAGGGATATCGCTCACCTAGGCGCTAAGGCTATTCGACCGAACGTTAGTCCGACGAAGGATTCCCCTTAACGCCCGCATTACGCTAAGAACCCCGCTATTGGGTGGGGAACCCAATCCGGCAGAACTACGTTTCTCCTCTTTCGAGGGGGCGTACGCAGTTCTCTTTACCCAAGGGGGATCGGTCCATACGTGCGGCCTCTCGGCGTTGCGTATGGATAACGGAAATAGAGCCCACAAATCGATTATGTGGTCCTATACATCGTTAACCCGGGGCAAACCATAAGTCCTTAAATTAAAATAAAAATAAAGTTCTTTAATTATTTCAAATCATTTTATTTGTCCCAATGCTCTTCGATGCCGAAGTCTAAAAGAGATTAGCCACTCATCGGTATGGGGACGGCTTTATGTTTTTAGGTGAAGCGTGAGTGTTAAATTAAGCACTGAACAATTATAAGAGAAAACACGAAAAATAGGACAATTAGATAAATTGAAGGCTAATTGATGCAGGCACTCACACACACTTCAAAACCATAAAGAAAATTAAATAAAGCAAGCCCTACTCAAATGAGTAGGCGAAAATAAATGCACACACGCACACACTCTTCTTAATTGAAGAAAGCAATAAATAAAGCAGTAAAATTATCTCCTACACGCACGCACTCTACATAATTGAGAAAGCGATAAAATTGCAAGTCCCGGCTCAAATGAGTGGGCAGGGGTAAATTTATCTCATACACGCACGCACTCTACTTGAAAGTAAAACACACACACGCACTCTACAGAAAAGTAAACACACACACACACTCGAAGTTTTCCTACTCAAGTGAGTAGGAAGAAAATGAAAGCAGTAAAAAGACAAGTCCCACTCAAACGATTGGGCGGGAAATGAAAGCAGAGCGCCATTTAACTCTTAACGAGTAGGCGAAAATAAATGCATACGCACACGCGCACTCTACAGAAGTTGAAATAAAGCAATAAAACCTAACTCATACACGCACACACACTTGCAAAAATAAGAAAAACAAAGTTGCTGAAAAATTAAAATGACTGCATTTCTACCGCTAGAATGCGGTAGAAATGCATAAAAAGTGAAAATAAAAATTAACCGGAGCGAAAAGTTTTGCAAATAAACGCAAAATGAAAGTTGACGAAAAATTAGAACAACTGCATTTCTACCGCTAGAATGTAGTAGAAATGCATAAAAAGTGAAAATAAAAATTAAAGGGACTAAAAAGTTTTGAAATTAAAAAGCTAAAATGAAGTTGACGAAAAATTATAACGACTACATTTTTATTCATAAGTTTTTATAAAACCTCCAAAAAAGTGAGAGTAAAACTAAAAAGGAACGAGAAGTTTTACATTCCTAAGAGCCTAAGTTAAAGAAAATAAAAACGAACACTTTTAGGGGAGTTTTTATAAAACCTATATGAATGAAAATGATAAAGAAGAAAAAGCTAAAGCTAAAAAGTGCGGAAAATGAAAATAAAACGGGCATAACAACGGCTAGAAAGTGCAAGAAAATCCTAAACTAAGTTATGAAAGCTAAAAAGAAAACATAAAAAGAGAATCACAAAAAGGGAACGAAAAAATTACTTAAGAAGGGCGCTTCCAATTGAACATTTCAACTTTGCAAGATAGAAAATCTACCATTTTATTGAATAAAAAGGCTATTACATGAAAAGCTAAAACAAACAACCTAATACAAACTAAGAAAGATAGGGAGAAATTCTCCTTACATAGCTTAGAAGCCAAACGAGCAGCACCTCCCCTAAGTAAGATGGACCAAAAAAGTGGACAAAATAAGCTTCCTGGAAGCTCTTATTTATAGGCAAATTTTCGGGTTGGTCACGCCCGTGACTAGGGCGTGACAGGGGGGCGTGTCGACACTATTCATGAGCTGATCGGGTGACTTAACTGGAAAGTTGACTTCGGCTGAAAACGTGGTGGTCACGCCCCAGGTCACGGGCGTGACATGTGTCAGTCACAGGCGTGACTGGGGCGTGTCGGGGAGGTCGATCTGGGCGCGGTCCGGCCGCAAAGTCGCGCGCATCACGTAGGGCCATGTGGCTAAGTCACGCTCGTGTCACACCTTGACACGGGCGTGTCTTGGGGCGTGTCGAGCTTGGTTTGATCATCGCCGATCGTCGAGCTGGCAACCTGTGGTCTGTGATCGTCGAGGGCGTGACACGGGCATGTCGGTCATGTGACACGGGCATGTCAGTCAACATTTTGACTTTTTCTGGAATTTTTTTGGAATTTTTCTGGAATAAAAATAAAGCTAAGTTAGAAATAATATTTACAAAAATAAGCAATTTATTGGATAAAACAAACAAAAAAAGACAAAAAACAAACAAAATTGACTTAAATAGAATACGAAAATATAGGTATATTTACAACTCATCAATTTATTTAATAGATTAACTCCCGAACATCCCAAGGACTACCTGGTGAAGGGTTTGCAAGGTACTAGACAAGAAAGCGACAATTAAAGCCCTTTTCGAGAGAATTAGGTGGCGTAGATAAATTGTGAAGTGGGTTACTATTAAGAGCGGTAATAAAAAAAATTTGATTTTAAAATTTTTAAGAAAGAGGATGAGAAAGAGAAGAGATAAAATTAATAGGTTCGTGTTTTCAATATATCAACGAAAGCTGCTCCCCGGCAATGACCCCGATAACTTGGTGGTCGCTAAGCTCTGAAGAAAATAAAAGCAACCGAACTAGCAATCCAATGAGGCAAGTTTACCTATCGAACGGTAGCAAGGGGACACAAGTGTCGTAATTAAATTCGGGAACTATTGACTAAACTTACTCACACAAAGACTATTATTTTATCGACGGAAAAACTAGGGTTTGAGAAACTAAATGAAGTTAAGGAAAGGAAATAAAGCTAAAGAAGAGAACTAATTGCATTGAACTAGAGAGGATAAAATAAGCGATTACAATGAAGGATTGGAATGATGAGATGGAAATGAACTCGATCAAGAATCACCTCGGCAAGAGTCGATTAAAAAGACGAAAAATAAACCTAAGTTTAATAGGGTAAAGGTCCTTGACCATGGAGGTTCCTAAAGCTTGAACATACTTCTCTCGAACTCGTGCCCAACTGACTTTAGGAAGGTCCGACCGACTCTCGTCTAAATCGGAGGCCTAAAGCTCGCTTTACGCGGTGAACCCCACTATTGGATTTTACTCCAATCCAGGAGATTTTGACGTCTGCCTCTCTCCAGGGGTGCGTACAACTCCCTTTACTCTTGAGCGCTCACTTCAAACTATCGGCCTCTCGGTTAGCCCAGAATGAAAGCAAAGGTGGAGAATATATATCAATGATATATCTCCAACCCAAAATAAGTCAAGAGTAATTCAAGGTCAAACCCTAAAAAGAAAAGGTAAATTCAAAGCATCATAACTTAATCACTCGAACCTCGGATCATCAAGATCGAGTACAAGGAGGATTAGTTAATCATAATGGAGTGGAGGAGGGGGGATGAGTAGTAAAGCATTAAGAACACAAATAAGAAAGGAGATAACAACACTTTTATATTAATGATAAAGGAGAGCTACAAAACTTGGAAATAAAATTACACTTGCATGAAATTAAAGACTAAGCTAGCATTAATACTAGGCTACAAATGAAGAAATACAAGAACTAGTACAAAAGGAGAACACTAAGCTAGATTAAGTAAAAGAAAACTAAAAAAGAAGGAGAGAGAGAGAGGGAGAAAAAGGCAAGAAACAAAGGGGCAGCACTTCCCCTCTCAACCCAAGCTCTTTTAAAATGAAGGGGGAGGGGTCAATTTATAGAAAAACCTAAGGGGGTGACACAGCTAGCAACATGGTCGTATTGCTGGCCGTGTCATGTACTGTTGACCACGGTCAGCGGTTCTGGCGGGAGTGATCATGGCGTCATTGAAATTTTGGGTTCTCCTTTGTCGACACAGCCAGCGACACAACCGTGTTGGTGGCCGTGTCGATTGCAGTTGATGGAATTTGACACTAGATGAATTTATGCCGGGCAGCAGGCTTCGATGTGATGGCGACACAGCCGTGTGGGTGGTCGTGTCCTGCTCGGAAGGGTTTTCGGCTCTGGCAACACGGCGGCGAAACGACCGTGTTTATTGGCCGTGTCCTTCTCTAGAGTGTTCAGCTTCTGGCAACACGGCGGCGATATGGCCGGGTTGACACGCACAGTAATACGTCAAGGTTGACACGCCCTATGACACGGCCGTGTCAGTGGCCGTGTCAGGTCATTTTTTTTCAAAATTCAGGAAACCTGAAAAAACAGAAATAAACATTAGCGGCAAAAATATTTATATAATAAAGATAAAAATAAGCTATAATACAAGATAAACGTGATAAAAAATAAGGAAAAATACCCTAGTAGTTTAGACTTCAAAATGTACTATCAACTACCAACTCAGTATGAGCCTATCAGGGTCGTACAAAAGATTGTGGAGAAATTGGGAGTTTGGATCTGTATGGTATAGCTCATATGATGAGCAAAAGGAAATAAAATATTCTAAGGCAAATGCGTCGAGTATATTAAGACCACTCAATGCCTTCGTTGAGTTAAGGGTTGACTCGTCGAATGGTGGTTGAGTGATTTGAGTGTGTTCAATGATTTGTCGAGTCAAGGAGTTGATTAGTCGAGTATTGCACTTAAGCATTGAGTGTGTTGAGTCCATTCAACGATTCGTCGAGTCAAAGTGTTGACTTGACGGATCTGAGTCTTAGGTATTGAGTGTATTGAGCTCACTCAACGCCATGGCGCAGAAGGCGTTGACATTGTTGAGTCCATTCAACGCTTTTGTCGAGTCAAGTGTTGATTCGGCTGAAGGTTGGCATTGAGTTCATCGTGTATCCTATGGATACTCGACGATTTGTCGAGTTTGATACTCTTCGATTCGTCGTGTATACTGTAGATACTCGACGATTCATGGAGACAAGGGTTGTCTAGTCGAATTATGGATTCTAAGCACTGAGTTCTTCGAGCTGAGTTCGACGAATGCTGGCCTTTGGCACAGAGTTCATCGAGCTGAGTTCGACGAATGATGTTCGACGAATGATGGCCTTTGGCACAGAGTTCGTCGAGCTGAGTTCGACGAATGCTGGCTTTTGGCGCAGAGTTCGTCGAGCTGAGTTCGACGAATGCTGACTTTTATCACTGAGTTCGTCGAGCTAAGTTTGACGAATGCCCGTACTGGGTCAAATTCTGACTTGTTGAATTCTGGAATGAAAGTCCTGGGTCTGCGGATAATGACGGAAGTGGTTCTACTTATCTCCTGGAGTATAAATAAGATGTTTTAGGTTTTACAGTTGATGGTCCATTTTTTTAAGCACAGGAGTCGTACTGTGAGAAAAGACTGGTAACCCTAAAAGCCGACGGAAGCATTCCTCCAATCCCATCGCCAATTCCAATCCTGATCCCGATGAGTGTTGTCGCCGCCTCTCCTACAATAGATCTAGCAGTCTGTCGAGACGCTGAGTGTCCTCTCCCGACCTAGAACTTGTGCGACAAGTTGCTACGGGTTCTCCTGATCGTGTGGATTACTGTAGAGGCACAAATATACTTTATGTGCTAAAGTCTCTAGCCGCTGTGTGACCAGTCAGATTCTTTTAGAGCATCTATGTTGAGTTGAGACTCAATCCCTCAAAGGTAATTTTTATTACAACATGCTTCACTTCTTGATTCTTGAATGTTGTCAGATCCGAACTCATTTGGGTTTTTCTTGTTCTTATTTCCTCTACGTGCACAAGTGTTGTGTCATCCCAAAAAACCAAACAGGTTCATGGTAGGAAAGACTCGGTAGTGAAGAGATTATAATTCAAACTTCCAAGTTCATCGAAGTCTGGGCATCGAAAGTTGTACAAGAAGCCCAAAACTTCTTGACCGAATACTTCATCGGTTACTACTGGTGCATCTTCTGGGCGAGGAGGCCCAACTCTTTGTTATAATTGTGGAAAACCGGGTCATATAGACCGCGACTGTTGGAGTGGCGAAACAGAGAAGAAGGCAGGAGCATCCTATGCTGAAAAAGGGAAGACAGTGGAGTCAACTGAATCCCATCAAGCTCCATCCCAACAAAGAGTATACAACTTTGGCCAGCAGTAGGCCATCAAGAACGGCGATGTGGTGTCAGGTGTGTGTTAGATTTTATCCGTAATACTTTGCAAACCTTGCGCCTTATGCTTTGGTCGTATGACTGTCGTGTTTTAGGCTTTGTCGTGATAAAGGACTGTCCGGCTCGAGCACTATTTGATACAAGAGCTTCACACTCTTTCCTATCTGAGTACTTCGTGCCATATATCAAGTGCCCTCTTATGTGGCTAAGGATAGATTGGATGTGCTACCGTCTAATGGGTGCTCGATGCGCGTGGATAGAGTCTGTTGCGTTAAAGTACTGATCGGAAGTCAAACTTTTGAATAGGAAGCGTCACTACTGCCGATAGTTGAGTTTGACGTGATCTTTGTCATGGATTGGATCTCCGAGAAATGTGTGTTCATCGATTATAGTTTGAAGACGGTCAAACTGGGATTACATACAAGTCAAGAAACTACTTTCTCTGGTATGAAGGGATTGAGAAAAAACGTTGATGTCTGCTCTCCAAGTAGTTTAATTAGTTCATGAGAGAGAGGAGTTATTCTTCACCCTATAAGAGGCTAAGAAGCCCAAGCCTGGTTTGGTATGTATTCCGGTGGTGTCGAAGTTTGCCGACATTTTACCTGAAGATCTCCCTTGACACCCACCTCAGTGAGAGATAGAGTTCACCATAGAGTTGGTACCAGGTGCCGAGCTAGCGTCGCAGTCTCCTTACCACTTAGCACCGAGAGAGATGTTAGAATTAAAGGCACAGCTTCGAGAATTGATAGAGTAGGGGTTTGTGTGTCCAAGTTTGTCACCTTGAAGTGCCCCAGTCCTTTTCGTGAAGAACAAGGACGGACGTCTGCGGCTGTATCTCAATTTTTGGGAATTAAATAAGCTAACAGAGAATAACAAGTACCCGATTCCTAATATCGATGATCTATTCGACCAACTATTCGGGTCGACTGTGTATTCAAAGCTAGATTTGAAGTCTGGATATTATCAACTGAGAATCTGGGAAAGTGATATTACCAAGACGACGTTCAGTACACGATATGGGCATTATGAGTTCACTGTCATGCCTTTTGGGCTGACGAATGCGCCATTCGTGTTTATGGACTTAATGAACCGGACGTTCAAGGAGAATTTGGAATTGTTCATGATAGTGTTCACCGAGGATGATCATGTGGAGCACTTACATATTGTTCTGTAGACCTTGAGGAGTAATCAGTTGTATGTTAAGTTCTCTAAATGTGCGTTTTGGCTATCTTCAGTGGCGTTCCTTGGTCATATCGTCAGTGGTGAGGGTATTGTGGTGGATCCAGCAAAAGTGGTTGCGATATGGGAGTGGCCTGTGTTGTCTTCTGTAGCGGTAGTCCGGAGTTTTCCGGGACTTGTTGGCTATTACAGGCATTTCATGGAGAAGTTTTCGTGGATAGACTTACCCCTCACGACCCTGATAAGTAAAGATAAAAAGTTTGTATGGTCACCAGCATGCACGCAAGCTTTCAAAGAATTGAGAAGTTGTCTGACTACCACGCCTATCTTATGCTCACCATGTGGGATAGAAGGCTTTGAGATCTACAGCGGCGATTCAGGCAGCGGCTTAGGCTATTTTATGTTAAAATATGGGCATGTAATAGCGTATGGCTCGCACTAGTTGAAGGTGCATGAGAGGAATTATTTGGTCTATGACTTGGAGTTAGCGGCCATGATATTCACGCTGAAGCTTTGAAGGCACTACTTGTATGGCATGAAGGTTGACATTTACACAGATAATAAGAGCTAGAAGTATCTACTGGATCAGAAGGACTTAAATATGAGTCAACGAAGCTTGATGGAGTTCCTTGGGGACTACACCTTCAAGATACACTATGTCCCTGGTAAACATAATGTGGTTGCAGATGCTTTAAGTTGTAGAGCTCCCGCATAGGCCAATTGGTTATTGATGCATGACGAGCATCTCGTTCGAGATTTGGATGCGTTAGAGATCTCTTATATTGATAGAAGGTCAAGTGATGAAGCACGTTTGAATTGGACAGAGGTACAGTTTGACCTCACTGATCAGATTCGGTAGGCTTTGGATTTGGGTGACAGTATGAAATGCTACATGACTGAGTCTTTGAAAGGGTTAAATGCCCAATTTATGGTTGATAATGGGTTGTTGTGGAAGAACAATCGATTGTGTGTCTCAATGGTGGGTAAAATATGACAAGAATTAATGTACGAGGCTCATTATACCAAGTACTCGATTCACCCGTGGAGCACAAAAATGTATAAAGACATGAAAAAGCTATTTTTATGGCCAGGACAGAAGAAGGACATAGCGCTATATATAACGATGTGTCAGACTTATGCCTTGGTGAAGGCCGAATGTTAGAAGCCCGATGGATTTTTGAAGTCTTTGCCTATAACGGAATGGAAGTTCTATGATATATCTATGTATTTTGTGCATGATTTGCCGAAATCGTAGAAGGGAAACGATGACATATGGGTGATCTTTGATCATTTGACGAAAGTGTCGCACTTTATCCAGAATAGTAAGGATGATTCGGTGGAAAAATTGGAAAAGTTGTATGTGGATAATATTGTTCGACTGCACGGGGTGCACCATAATATCATGAGTGACCGAGATGGGCGCTTCATGTCTAACGACTAGAGGATAGTGCATCAACTATTGGGTACCAAACTAAAGTTCAGTACGGCCTTTCAGCCGTAGAAGGATGGTCATACCAAGAGGGTAAATAGGACGATGGAGGGCATGCTTCGGATGTGCGCCCTATATTTCGGGAAAAAGTTGGAGGATCACTTGTATATGATTGAATCTGCTTACAACAATTGCTACTAGGCAAGCATTCAAAAGACGCCCTTCGAGACCCTATATGGTAGAAAGTGCCGTACTCTGTTGTCATGGTTGGAGATGGGTGAGTCAAAGTTGTATAACTAGAAGGAAGTCGAGGATGCAACTTCTATTATTTGAACAATCAGGGAGCGACTGAAAATTGCACAAGATAGATAGGCTTAATATTACAACGCCAAGAACAGAAATGTTGAGTTTTCTATGGACGATTGGGTTTACCTGAAGATCAAACCGTTTAAAGGCATTTCAAAGATTCGACAGTGGAAAAAGTTAAGTCCAAGATACCTTAGGTCGTTTGAGGTTTTGGAGCGCATTGGTGAAGCCGCTTATCATTTGAAGCTTTCGACAGAACTTAGTGGTCTGCATGACATATTCCATATATTTGTATTGCGGAAGACGGTGCAAGAGCCTATGCAGGTGGTTGCGGCAGATCAGATACCGATTGATAATGGTTTGACAACGAAGGTAAATCCCATTCGTATCGAAGACTCGTAAGTCAAGCAATTACGGAATAAATCAATCAGGATGGTCAAGGTCTGTTAGGACAACTATGGCCATGTAACGCCCCCGGTTTTTCTGTGTTTTGTTTGGTCATTGTTTGGCGTTACGATGACGTGTTTCTGGCCTTTTGTCATTGTTAGAGCATGGTCTTAGCTCTTTAGGTTCCTTGAGTGGCCTATTTATAGCCTGTTTGCAAGATTCCCCAGCTATCCGGAGTCGGTTTTGGTGACTCGGTTGAGCCTCTCAGGGAATGCTTGTACTTTGGCTAGGGAGGTGTTAGCCCGAGTGTTTGATCGTCGGATGTTGTGTTCGACTTCACCGTTGTTTCTGTAGCTTGGGTGTTAGCTACGATGCGAGTTTTTTCAAAATCCGAGATCGTTTGTTTTCGCGTTGTTTCAATGTTTGCTTGATTAGCTAGTGGTAGTTGCTTTTGATGTGCATGGCCTTGAGTGGCCGAGCTTGGTAGGGCTGGTGCCCTGTTTTTAGGCTAAGTGTGTAGCTGTTTTCATTTCATGTATATATATATATATATATATATATGTTTAGATAACTAGCTAATGATTTTTGGTTGTATAGTAATAGTTATATATTTATAAGCTTAGTATATATGTATTTGCTAGCAGCTGGTGGGCTCGGGTGCATCAGTTAGGCTGATTTTATAAGCTTAGATTTATATGTTTGTATATGCATATATTTTTATATATATAATATTTTATATGCATAGCTATAGGTGGCAGTTTTAGGAGAGGTAGCCAGTGGTCGAAATCTGAGTGTTATAGGATTATTTTTTTAGCTTTAAAAAAGTGAGTGGAGGTCTTATTATAAGGCTCCAGCTGTTCTCTTCTTCCCCATTTCCCGAGCTAGCTTCAGCTTCTTAGCTTCCAGTGGAAGGAAGCAAGCGGGAGGCGGAGGAGCTGCAGCCTTGACCGCCGGATTGCTGTTGATTTAGGGCTTGTTTTGCTCGGGTAATAGCAGATTTGAGCTGCTCTCGCCGAGATCTTGCTTCCTAGGTATGTAGCTTAGCTTTTCGGGCTATTTATAAGAGCTAGGGTTTTTAGGGTTTATTCTTCTTCCTCTAAAAGCTTTAGGTTTGCCTCTTAGGTGGCCGATCTTGCCGCCGGTGCTGAATTTTGGAAGGAAACTGTTATTTCCTGGAGGTAGAGGCAAGTGGCTCCCTTTGCCCTTGCCAATCTTGATTTTATTCCAATTACTTTTGTTGTATCAGCTCATTCTTTTCTCTCCTAGAAGCTAGGGTTGCTGCAGTCTTTGTCCCGAGCAGGTTTACTGTCAATCTTGCCCAGAATTAATTATTTTCTCTCTTTCTGTTATGTGCTTGGTGTCTAGATAGTAGTTGGAGGTAGGGTCCTGCTTTATTAAGCTTTAGTCCAGCTTGTTAGGTTGTTGTAGTCGGGTAGAAGGGACAGGAGAGAGAGTTTGAGTTATTTTCCAGCTCTTTGGATAGTAGGCATTGAGTGGGCTGGGGTCGGGCTAGCTCCAGGTTTTAGGAATATCAGGCTAAGTCAAAAGCATTGAGTGAGTGTACCTCACTCAATGCCTAGACTGTTAGGCTTCTGGCATTGAGTGTGGTGCACTCACTCAACGCCATGGTCGTTTTTGCGGCTAAGTCATTTGGCATTGAGTGAGTCGACCTCACTCAACGCCATGGCTATTTTGGCGTTGGATGTTTTGGCGTTGAGTGAGTCGACCTCACTCAACGTCGTAGATGTTTTGGCGTTGAGTGAGTCAACCTCACTCAACGTCGTGGCTTTTTTGGCATTGAGTGAGTCGACCTCACTCAACGTCGTGGCTGTTTTGGCGTTGAGTGTGGTAGGCTCACTCAACGCCAAAGCCTATTGCTATGGTTAGGTTACTTGGCGTTGAGTGGGAGGACCTCACTCAACGCTGAAGCTGTTTGACGTTGAGTGTGGTGAACCCACTCAATGTCATGGCTAGGCTTTTTGCGTCTATGTTCCTTGCATTGAGTGAGTTACCCCACTCAATGCCATGGTTAGTGCTTGGTGTTGAGTAACCCACTCAGCGCCGCGTCGAGTGAACTTGACGCTTTTGCCTTGGGGGGGGGGTGTTTTCCTTTAGGACTGTAAGTATGGCTTCTTCCTTAGGGGGGGTGTTGGGTATTCGGCTAGTTTTTTCATGCCGACTCGTGGATTATGGCAGGTGGTGTGGTTTGTGGGCTATATAAGGGGTGAATTGTGTGTGCTGAGTTATGGCCACCACCACCTAGGTCGTGTTGGGTTGGTATGGTTGGGTGTGTGGACCCTGTAGCTGTCACCGATTGTTTTCACCCAGGAGTGTTTTTTTGGGTCTGGTTGATGGTGTGGGCTATGCCGCCCACTCCGACCGGTTTTCACCACGGCCAATAATTCAAAAAGATTAGGACAGTTAGTTCCTTTCCTTTTTAGTGGCTATTTCTTTTGGCATAGGTATGCATTGGTGCTGCTACATGTGCTTAGCAGAGCATGTTGATATTTATGTTCACACTTGGTGTACTTTTACTGCTCTTTGGTCTGTTTCTTCTTACTGTCATGCCTTTTCTTCTACTAATAGCATTTTGTTGCAGGGCTGGTAAACCCCTTCTTTTATTGCTCATGAATCTAATGCTCCACTTCCTTTGATTTTCTTTTACTTACTGAGGTGTTCCTTTTTTTTGAATGCCTCAGGTTTAGGTTATAGCCAGTTAGACGGCTAGTGCTCTTGTGGAGCTTGCTTGTGGCCTCCTGGGTAGCTGAGGTTGTTGTTCCTCATCGGGTGAGGTAGTTTTTCTTCCTTTCTGTATAAACATGCATACTCACCAGTGGGTTCGTGTCAGGTTGTTGACGCCCACTGGTGGCTTACTTATGTTGCTGGGTATGAACTAAAACTGCTACTTTTGCCTATTTGAGGTTGTTCGCTTGTTTCTGGGAAGGTTTTATGCTAGGCTGCATATTAGGTATTTTTAAAACTCTAACATATTAATACATGTATCTCATGCACATCATGTTTACAAAACCAAAGAACTATTTTTTCCTTAAGCGTAAAGACTATCTTTTTATGTATACTATACTAACCTTAGAGTCGTGCATACCATGAGTCGTCCTTCGGGGACACTTATGCTCATTTAGAATGTCAAAGCAACCTAATTAAAGTACTTTCCGCTGCGTATAAATATATTTTAATTGTGGACTAGCTGATCCACTGTGCCGAGGGATACGGCCGTCAAATTTAATTGATATTCTCTCATAATAATTTATGATTTTCTGTAAAGATGTAGAGTCTAGAGCTTTTCCTGAACGTGTGCAGTTATCCCCTACACGATGTGGCATCATGACACGTATTTTCCCTTTCTCTGATATAATTTTATTCGTGAGAAAATGTGGGTCGTGACAGTTGGTATCTGAGGGAGGTTGCTTGACAATTGGTCGGGCAACCTTTCCCTTGTTTGCGTTGATAGTTTAGCATCATATCATACACACACCGATATTTCATCAGCACATCTTGGCTAAAGCACGAACACTACACTCATAAGCATGAATAGAAGTATACGGGGCATATTATGTAGTATGGGATGCATAATATATGTTTGTATATGGATCCACCATAGGAGGCAACATGTGAGGGTTATGTAGTATGGGATGCATAACCTCACCACATGAATGCGGCTAGCACATTTTCTTTTTTTTCCATTTCATGGAAATGTTATGTAGTATGGGATGCATAACATTTTCATGTGTACTCCGCCCATGGCATGCATTAAGGCCTTTCTTTAGAATGTATAACACAACATGCATAGCATAACATTGCATAAGCACAATGTGTCAAGCTAAAGATTTGCATGATGACATATGTACACACATGGTTTTGAGTCAAAGGATATACCAATTCATGCATTCATGGTCTAAGTACATGAGTTAGAATGGTGGTGAGGAACCATCCTAGGTTAAGCATAACATCATTATTTAAATAAAAAAAATACCAGAGCAAGTTTAGCAGTTAGAGTTCATATTTAAGTATGTTTGTTTGTACCTGGTAGTTTTGTTCTAGCAATTGGGCTAGGTTTTAAGTCGTGCTAATATAATTATAGGATGGCGAGGCGTCCTTCGACGAGATCGACTCCCCAATCTGAGGGTGAGTCTTCTGGAGCGCAAAGCGAGGCATTGATTGAAAGTCTGTGGCAGAGTAATGAAGCCTTATCTAGGCAAGTGGTGGGTATGCAGACTCAGATCTAGTCTCTGTTAGCAGTTGTGACAGGACAGCCTCCGAGAGTACCGGACCCTACTATAGGCGTAGTTGTTCCTGTTCATCCTACTCCCCTTGTACCTCCTGTTTTGCTGCCCCCGGAGATGACATTCATATCACACTTCAAGCGACTTGGACCACCTACTTATGATGGGAAGGCAGATTTTATGGTTTTGGATGATTGTATTATAGCCATCGAGGAGATGTTCTCCTATTATGGAGTTACCCCCGATCATAGGGTGATAATTGCCGCCTATCAGCTTAAGGGATTGGCGAAGAGTTGGTGGCTGAGATAGAAGGAGAGCTTGAAAGAGGGATGCTCTTGGGAGACCTTCAAGGAACTGTTGTGTAACACCTCTACCCGTCAAGAAGAATATAATAGAGGGTCCGGCCGGGGCCCCACACCATATTCCACAAACAGGCGGAGACGCTACTAAATAATATCATAACCAACGCATCCTAACACAGAGCATTCTAGCGGAAGCTTCACGGTTGAATTAATGAACTCAAGATAAACAACATTGTCCACTAACATAGGAATGTATATATATATATCAAAAGAGTCTGGCCTTAAGGCCTTACAACAGTTTCTCTTAACAAGAGTGTGGTTTACATACATCGGCACGCAGGCCGGCCACACATGAACAAAAGAAACAAAACAATGCCTTCGAGGGCAGCAACGCAGCTTTGGGCTTCAGCCCGCTAAGTCCCGCTCGGACCAGCTCCTCCAGCACCTGTAAGAACCAATCCACCAAACGGTGGCAAAACAGGGCAACGGTCAGCATTCAGCTGACCAATTATAACGACCCTGCCCCTGGCACGCGGGCAGCGGAATTCCATCCCTGCAAAGCATTCATCCAACATGAATATATAGCATTCAAGCAAGACGTGCACGCCGCACCGTCACATATCACAAACGTCGGCTCGACGGCCCGACGCTCCGTGCACTCAGGCACATTCACACCGTTCAGAGGTCCCAGACATAACGGCGCACTATGAGCATTCTAGTCTGATCGGCTCACCGGCCGTCGACTCTCGCTATGTGATCCTAACAGGGTCTTAAGCACCCAAGGTTAGACAACCATAACGCGGGTACAGATCCACCTTTCCCGTTGCTCACATCGTCAGACTCACGCCTGGACTGACGGGGTACAGTTTCACCTTGCCCGTTCCACCATTTCCTAGTTGCAGCCTCAAGCTCAACTTTCCACAGTAGCACTCACGGCTACAAGAGAGTCCAACTCTCAAATTTCCTGGACTTCCTCCAGTACTTTTATCCATCATGCATACAAGCAATCATCACGGAGCCTTCTCCGATATGCAACCAAGCATCACCAATCCAGACCATGTCCAGATGGGCTTCACACAGCATGCCTAGATCCGTACTCCAATTCCGGACTCTAACAAGGGGGACTTCACATATCTACCCCAAGGGACGCCACAACCCACCGCACACTCGCGGGGAAGGGTTTTCCCTATGCAATGCAGGAATTAAGGACTTCACATGTCCAAGCAGGAAATCGTTACCCTAGGAGTTCGCTTCGGAGCCATGGAGAGAAAATTGAGACGGATGAAAGCCTTCGCAGCAGCGTTGCCTTCGCAAATCCGAACTCGGCTCGCGATTTGGACCACCGTATAGCACCACGGCAGCCGGACTCCACTTCCTCTTCTTCTCCTTGCTCTCACCTCTCTCTTACTTTAGAAAGAGAAGATGAAAAGAAGAATGAGCTTCTCCCCCCCTTTTCCCGGCCTTATCAGCCCAGGAATGAACTCCAGCCACAGGATCTTATTTAAAGAAAATGAAGGGCCACGATCTACTGAAAATCCCCTGAAATTTGGCCGACACGGCCTGTGACACGCCCGTGTCACAGGCCGTGTACCCTTAAGCGGCACACGCGGCAGTCGCACCGACTGAAATATTCGAGAACACGGGCATCGACACGCCCGTGTCGAACCTGACACGCCCGTGTCAGTCATGAGACACGCCCGTGTCTCCTGTTACACGGTACTCACCGATTTCCAAAACCAGTACACGGGTCGGAACACGGCAGCTGACACGCCCGTGTCCAGCCTCACACGCCCGTGTTCCCGGCCGTGTTCAAGGCCGTGTCCGGCTCTGACTTGAATAGGTCAATTTCGAAAATTAATTCGAACACGCCCTGGGACACGCCCGTGTCGAAGGCCGTGTCCCAGGCTCGACGATCGTCGACTCTCAAACGTCGACCAGCCTGAACACGCCCTGGGACACGCCGTGTGTCCCAGGCCGTGTACACCCGACACGCCCTGGGACACGCCCGTGTCCCAGGCCGTGTCTAACAGCCTCCAACCAAAATTGTGTACAAACATATTTTGAGATTTTTGGGGTGTTACAAATCCTCCCCCCCCTTAATAAAATTTCGTCCCGAAATTTGAAGACAAAGGGAGAAAATAACAAAACATTTATATGTTTCTATTACATATACACAACGTGAACAATTACGAAAATAACTCGGGAAACTCGGCTCGCATGGTCTGCTCGCGCCCATGTTAGCTCTTCTCGGCCACAATTGTCCCACCGGACTTTGACCATCCCGATCACCTTGTTCCGCAACTGTTTCTCGGCTCGATCCTCTATCCGTATAGGCTTCACCTTTGTCGTTAGCCCATACTCAACTGGCACTCGATCATTTTCAACTATATGAGCTGGATCCTTGACTGCTTTGCGTAACACCGAGATGTGAAACACGTCATGCAATCCACTCAATTCCGATGAAAGAGCTAACCGATAGGCAGCTTCCCCAATTCGCTCCACCACTTCAAACGGACCAAGGTATCGCGGACTTAGCTTTTTCAACCGCCGAATCCGAGATACGCCTTTGAAGGGCTTAATCTTTAAATAGACCCATTCACCCACCGCGAACTCCACGTTCCGGTGCTTAGCATTGTAATACTTGCCTGCCGATCTTGGGCTATTAGGAGCCTCTCTCGAATAGAGCGTATTGTTGAGGTAGCATCCTCGACTTCCTTTTTGCCTAAAAGTTTAGTCTCGCCAGTTTCTGCCCAAGCTAGCGGTGTACGACACTTGCGACCATACAGCGCTTCAAATGGGGCCATGCCTATACTCGCTTGATAGCTATTATTATAGGCAAACTCCACCATAACAAGATGTTCTTCCCACTTCTTACCGAAGTCCAGGGCGCACATACGGAGCATATCCTCCATCGTTCTGTTGGTTCGTTCAGTTTGGCCATCCGTTTGCGGGTGAAAGGCCGTACTGAATGCTAACTTCGTGCCCAACATCTGATGAACTAATCTCCAATCCTTTGAAGTAAAGCGCCCATCTCGGTCACTTACGATGCTCCGGGGAACACCGTGCAATCGAACTATCTGCTCCACATAGAGCTTTGCCAACGTTTCCACTGAATCGTCCCGCTTGTTTGGTATAAAGTGAGCCACCTTTGTCAACCGGTCTACAATCACCCAGATTGAGTCATGGCCACGCTGAGATCTCGGCAATCCGTGCACGAAATCCATAGAAATATCCTCAAATTTCCATTGCGGAACCGGCAACGACTTCAGGAAACCACTCGGCCGTTGACGCCATTCTGCCTTTACCAAAGCACAAGTACGACATTTAGCCACATACGCGGCTATGTCCTTCTTTAAACCAGGCCACCAGAACAGTTTCTTCATGTCTTTGTACATTTTTGTGCTCCCAGGGTGAATTGAATACTTTGTAAAGTGCGCTTCATATAGCAGTCCTTCTCGCAATTTACCCGCACTAGGGACGCACAATCGGCGGCCATCCTTTCGTAACAAGCCATCATCCCAGGAGAACTGATCACCAGATCCCTCCTTTGCATAGCGTTGGAGACTTTCATCCAACTCCGTTGCCCGCCGAACCCTGTCAGCAAGGTCATATTGAACTTCCAACCAGTTCATGCTTGCTTCAGTTGAAGAATCTCTTTCCACACAAGATATCTCCAAGGCTTCCAACTCTTGGACTAACCGCTCATCATGTATCCGCAACCAATTTGCCTGTACCGGAGCCCGACGACTCAAGGCATCAGCGACCACATTTCCCTTTCCGGGAACATAGTGAATGTCGAATGTAAAATCCCCAAGGAATTCCATCCACCTTCTTTGTCGCATATTTAACTCCTTTTGATCGAGCAGATACTTTAAACTTTTATGATCGGTATAAATGTCTACTTTCACGCCATATAGATAATGCCGCCACAATTTTAGCGAAAAGATCACCGCCGCCAACTCCAAATCATGGACGGGGTAATTACGCTCATGCACTTTCAATTGACGTGAACCATAAGCGATCACCTTGCCAAACTGCAGGAGAACGCAGCCTAAGCCGCTTCCTGACGCATCGCTGTATATTTCAAATCCATCTGTACCACATGGCGACGTCAACACGGGCGCCGTGGTCAAACGACTTTTCAGCTCCTCAAAAGCTCGTGCGCACTCCGGCGTCCAAACGAACTTCTGATCCTTTCTCGTCAACGTAGTCAGAGGCAAAGCAATCCGGGAGAAGTTCTCCACGAACCTCCTATAGTAGCCCGCCAGTCCAAGGAAACTCCTGACTTCGGCCACTGAAGATAACACTGGCCAATCCCGAATGGCACTTATCTTAGCCGGATCCACCGCTATGCCCTCTCCACTTACCACATGGCCTAGAAAAGCCACCGACGAGAGCCAGAACTCACACTTTGAGAACTTGGCATACAGCTTATTCCTTCGCAAGGTATGCAATACTAATCGCAAATGGTTTGCATGATCTTCCTCCGATTGTGAATATACCAGAATATCATCAATAAACACAATCACAAACAGATCCAGGTATTCGCGGAACGTACGATGCATGAGATCCATGAATACCGAAGGCGCATTACACAAGCCGAACGGCATCACTGTGAACTCATAATGACCATAGCGTGTGCCAAACGCTGTCTTGGGAATGTCACCTTCCCTAATCCGCAACTGGTAATACCCGGACTTCAAATCCAACTTCGAATAGACGGTTGAGCCTGCTAGCTGATCGAACAAGTCATCGATCCGAGGAATTGGATACTTGTTTTTCTCCGTCAGCTTGTTCAGTTCACGATAATCAATACATAGTCGCAAACCACCGTCTTTCTTTTTCACAAAAAGAACAGGCGCGCTCCAAGGTGACATACTTGGGCGTATGTATCCCTGCTCCAACAACTCTTGCAACTGAACTTTCAAGTTCGGCCATTTCTTTTGGCGCTACCCGATACGGCGAACGGGCCACGGGTTTTGCACCCGGCACCAGCTCGATAGCGAAGTCAATTTCCCTTTGGGGAGGTAACCCCGGAAGGTCCTTTGGAAACACATCCGCATATTCCGACACAATCGGCACTTCACTCACACTGGCCTTCGGCGCCACCGCCTCTATGAGTGTGAAGAACAACTCCGCACCCTTCCGAACTGCCTTAACAACTTGGAGAGCGGATAACAACATCCCACTCATCCCTTGCATACCAATAAACTTGGTCTCTCGTTCGGTATTTTGCCCAAGTGTGACCTCTTTTGAAGTGCAATCAATACAGGCACGCTGCTCTGAAAGCCAGTCCATACCAAAGATTATATCAAACTCTTTGATCGGCAATACTAGTGTTTCCACTTTGAACTCCCGACTTCCTATCTTGACCTCAAGACCGCAAGATCGATCCGCGCACATCAAACATCCGTTAGGCAACAACACCTTTACACTGTCTGTCTTGGTCCGGATAGGCACCCCGACACGCAAGACAAAATCCTCAGACAGAAACGAATGTGAAGCACCTGTGTCGAACAGTGCTCGCGCCGGATACTCTCGTATAAGGACAAACCCTATAACATGACAATTAAAACAAGCACAGCACACCAAAAGTACAAATATTAAAACTTAAGCGCACCTGTGACGACATCAGCCTGCTTAATGGCCTCCTGTTGTCCAAGGTTGAAGACTCTGGGCTGCGCGTGCGAGGCAGAAGACTCCACCACAGCCTTCCCCTTCTCCGCATAAGACGCTCCCGTCTTCTTATCACCCTTTGGAGGACCAAATCGGCATTCACGTGCGAAGTGTCCAACCTTTCCGCACGTAAAACAAGCACGAGCTCCATTCCTAGATGTGTCCGTCACAGTCGCAGAAGGAGCTTGTCCAGAAGACTTAGACTTCTTATTCCATTTCCTTCGGTAGCCAAACTTGTCCGGACGCGGCGGCTTAAACTCCGGCTTCACAACCGCCAAGTTTCCCTTTGCTTGCCCCCGTTTCATGTCCGTCTCCAAAGAACGAGCCGTACAGACTAAGGCTTGGAATCCCTGACTTCACAGAACTCGAGAGCAAATACCTTAGCTCATCTCGCAGTCCCGCATAAAACCGACTAGTCTTACGCTCTTCTTCGGCGAAGATCGAGCCCGCATATCTTCCCAACCGGGTGAACTCATGCAGGTAGTCATCCACACTTCGATCTCCCTGTGCTAACCGTTGGAACTCCATTTCCATCGACATCCTTTGCTGCATCGGCAGATGTTGTGCTAAGAACAACCGAGAGAATTCTTCCATTGTAATCTCTGCCAATTGCCTGCCAGCCAAGTGATGCAGTTCAATCTCATCCACCACAATCGCGCCTCTCCTTCCAGTAGGAAAGTGGCTAACATCACTTTCTGTTCCTCCTCAACCCTGATAGCCCTCATAATCCTCTTAATTCTTGCAAGCCAATCCTCTGCTTGGGCCGGTGTACCCGCCCCATGAAACTGCGGAGGGTTAAAGCTCAAGAATTGCTTCCATTGTTGATCTGCTACCCGCGGATCAACTTCGGCTTCTATCGGTTCTTGCCGTACCCCAGCTTGCGTTGGCACCACTGCAGGACGTGCTTGCCCCGCTTGCTGAGCATTCATCACAGCAAGTACCGTTTCCGTGATGAGACGGACTGTTTCAGCGGATGGAGGAGTTGTGGGCACCTCGGCTGGTGCCGCACTCGCAACAGAACGTTGTGGTTCGGACTGACCCGCAACACTTCTGGTCACCTATATGTGTAAAACACACATTAACGACCAATAAAACGGCAATCATACAAAGAGAATACACAAGTTCAACAACCAAGTGTATTTGCATTCCTAAGTGGACAATCTTGAGTTCAAATTAAGTGGTATAACGACGGCACTAACACGTGCTCGCCCCCTCTCAAAAGAATTCGTCCGCGAATTCGGAAGAGATCGACCAACAAGCTGATACCAAATTGTAACACCTCTACCCGTCAAGAAGAATATAATAGAGGGTCCGGCCGGGGCCCCACACCATATTCCACAAACAGGCGGAGACGCTACTAAATAATATCATAACCAACGCATCCTAACACAGAGCATTCTAGCGGAAGCTTCACGGTTGAATTAATGAACTCAAGATAAACAACATTGTCCACTAACATAGGAATGTATATATATATATCAAAAGAGTCTGGCCTTAAGGCCTTACAACAGTTTCTCTTAACAAGAATGTGGTTTACATACATCGGCACGCAGGCCGGCCACACATGAACAAAAGAAACAAAACAATGCCTTCGAGGGCAGCAACGCAGCTTTGGGCTTCAGCCCGCTAAGTCCCGCTCGGACCAGCTCCTCCAGCACCTGTAAGAACCAATCCACCAAACGGTGGCAAAACAGGGCAACGGTCAGCATTCAGCTGACCAATTATAACGACCCTGCCCCTGGCACGGGGCAGCGGAATTCCATCCCTGCAAAGCATTCATCCAACATGATATATATAGCCATTCAAGCAAGACGTGCACGCCCGCACCGTCACATATCACAAACGTCGGCTCGACGGCCCGACGCTCCGTGCACTCAGGGCACATTCACACCGTTCAGAGGTCCCAGACATAACGGCGCACTATGAGCATTCTAGTCTGATCGGCTCACCGGCCGTCGACTCTCGCTATGTGATCCTAACAGGGTCTTAAGCACCCAAGGTTAGACAACCATAACGCGGGTACAGATCCACCTTTCCCGTTGCTCACATCGTCAGACTCACGCCTGGACTGACGCGGGTACAGTTTCACCTTGCCCGTTCCACCATTTCCTAGTTGCAGCCTCACAGCTCAACTTTCCACCAGTAGCACTCACGGCCACAAGAGAGTCCAACTCTCATAATTTCCTGGACTTCCTCCAGTACTTTTATCCATCATGCATACAAGCAATCATCACGGAGCCTTCTCCGATATGCAACCAAGCATCACCAATCCAGACCATGTCCAGATGGGCTTCACACAGCATGCCTAGATCCGTACTCCAATTCCGGACTCTAACAAGGGGGACTTCACATATCTACCCCAAGGGACGCCACAACCACCGCACACTCGCGGGGAAGGGTTTTCCCTATGCAATGCAGGAATTAAGGACTTCACATGTCCAAGCAGGAAATCGTTACCCTAGGAGTTCGCTTCGGAGCCATGGAGAGAAAATTGAGACGGATGAAAGCCTTCGCAGCAGCGTTGCCTTCGCAAATCCGATCTCGGCTCGCGATTTGGACCACCGTAGCACCACCGGCAGCCGGACTCCACTTCCTCTTCTTCCTCCTTGCTCTCACCTCTCTCTTACTTTAGAAAGAGAAGATGAAAAGAAGAATGAGCTTCTCCCCCCCTTTTCCCGGCCTTATCAGCCCAGGAATGAACTCCAGCCACAGGATCTTATTTAAAGAAAATGAAGGGCCACGATCTACTGAAAATTCCCCTGAAATTTGGCCGACACGGCCTGTGACACGCCCGTGTCACAGGCCGTGTACCCTTAAGCGGCACACGCGGCAGTCGCACCGACTGAAATATTCGAGAACACGGGCATCGACACGCCCGTGTCGAACCTGACACGCCCGTGTCAGTCATGAGACACGCCTGTGTCTCCTGTTACACGGTACTCACCGATATCCAAAACCAGTACACGGGTCGGAACACGGCAGCTGACACGCCCGTGTCCAGCCTCACACGCCCGTGTTCCCGGCCGTGTTCAAGGCCGTGTCCGGCTCTGACTTGAATAGGTCAATTTCGAAAATTAATTCGAACACGCCCTGGGACACGCCCGTGTCGAAGGCCGTGTCCCAGGCTCGACGATCGTCGACTCTCAAATGTCGACCAGCCTGAACACGCCCTGGGACACGCCCGTGTCCCAGGCCGTGTACACCCGACACGCCCTGGACACGCCCGTGTCCCAGGCCGTGTCTAACAGCCTCCAACCCAAAATTGTGTACAAACATATTTTGAGATTTTTGGGGTGTTACATGTTGCTAAGGAAGTTTCTGCCTTCGGTCGAGCATGACCGCCTGATGAATGATTTCCTACATTTGAAGCAGAGGCAGCTCACAGTTGCGGAGTACGAGATAGAATTCATCAAACTGAGTCGGTTTTCCCCCAGCTTGGTGAGTTCCGAAGCGGATAGAGTTAAGCAATTTCATGGTGGCCTGAGAAGTTATGTTCAGCAATTAGGTATTGCTCATGGAGAAGTGAGTTATGCTAGTGCGGTAGAAGCTGCTTTGAAGGTGGAGGCCATTGAAAATGCTAAGCAAAGAGTGCAGCAGGTGAGAAAAGATAAAAGGAAAGCTGTTGAAGGAAAAAGCCCCAAGGTACCCGGTGCTTCTTCAAGAAAGAAGAGCAAGGAGGTTTGTAGCTTCTGTGGCCGGCCGATCCATCCCGTGGAGAAATGTTTCAAGAGGTTGGCAACTCAGAAGAAGGAGCAGGTGCATGCGATTCAAGGCGCTCCCAGGAAAGATTATTCTATTCTGTGTGTAAGCGGTCAGAGCATGATGTTGCCCATTGTTGGGGAAATGATAATAGTAAGGTAAGAGGTTGTTTTCTTTGCGGTCAAGAAGGGCACATCAAGGCTTAGTGCCCCTAGCTCCAGCCGGTGTTCAAGCCAGTGCCACTCTAGGCATTGCCACCGCCTTAGCGGGTGGACAAAGGCAAGGGAAAGCTGAATGTAATTTCTTCAAAGGAAGCGCAGACTTCGACTCAGGTCATTTCAGGTTAGATTTCTTCCTAACCTAAATGTTTTGTTTCTAGTATAGCTTTAGCATTTGTTTTTCTTAGTTGTGTCTTCCATCTTATAGGAAGATTTAAGGTAAGGAACCGCTGGGCGCGTGTTCTCTTTGACTCTAGCGCTACCCACTCCTTTGTGGCTAGAGCCTTTGTGGAGCACTATCGTTTGGGTCTAGAGCGAGTTAGTGATGCCTTTTGCATCAAGTTTCCTTCCAGTGATTCCATGATTTCAGATTAGGGTATTCGGGATTGTCCAATTTTGTTGGGAGATTTTCTAACAAAGACAGATTTTAAGGTTATCGACCTGGAAGACTTCGATGTTATCTTAGGCATGGACTGGTTTTCTAGTTATGATGCAGTTAACCAGTGCAAGGGTAAGCTCTTGGACTTCATTAAGGACAACAGTCAGCCTAGGAGTGTTTATACTGATCCGCGCCAGGATGCTCCAGTCATTTCTATAGTATATTTTCAGAAGCTGTTGTATTCTGATTGCTTTGCCTGTTTCATATCAGCAGTGGGGACTGTTGTTAGTGTACCGTGTTTGGAGGAGATTCCTGTGGTGTGCGAGTTTTCGGATGTTTTCCCTGACGATCTTCCTGGTCTTCCACTTGATCGAGATGTTGAGTTTGTGGTAGACTTGGAGCCAAGTACGCGTCCTATTGTGAGGGCGCCGTACCGGATGGCCCTACGAGAGCAGGAGGAGTTGCGTATCTAGCTGAATGAGTTGGTAGCGAAGAGTTTTATCAGACCGAGTTCGTCGCCTTGGGGTACGCCTGTTCTGTTTGTAAAGAAGAAAGACGGGTCGATGAGGCTTTGCATCGACTATAGAGAGCTGAAAAAGATTACTATCAAGAACAGGTACCCTTGATCAGTTGCGCGGTAACACAGTATTCTCCAAGATTGATCTTTGATCTGGCTACCATCAGCTCAGGATCCGTGAGTCTGACATTCCGCGGACAGCTTTTCGATCCCGGTATGGGCATTTTGAATTTTTGGTCATGTCATTTGGTTTGACCAACGCGCCCTCAGCTTTTATGGATTTGATGAACCGAGTGTTCAAGGATTTCCTGGATAAGTTCATGGTCGTGTTTATCGACGATCTTCTAATTTATTCCCGCAATGCAGAGGAGCACGACCAGCATCTGCGTTTGGTTTTATCTGCCTTGAGGGACCACAAGCTATTCGCCAAGTTGAGCAAGTGCGGGTTTTGGCTGCCTCAGGTTGCATTTCTGGGCCACGTTGTGAATACGAGTTGGTTTTAAGTTGACCTAGAAAAGATCGCTACTATGATGGATTGGAGTAGGTCGGGCACACCCAAGGAGATTAGGAGCTTTCTGGGATTAGCCAACTATTACAGGAGATTCTTGGAGGGTTTTTCAACCCTGGCTGCACCTTTGACTAGATTGACTCAGAAGAACACAGCTTTTGTTTCGAGCAAGAAGTGCGAGGAAGCCTTCCTGGAGCTCAAGGACAGATTGTGCAGTGCCCTGTTTTGACCCTGCCTACTGAGAGTATAGAGTATGATGTTTATGTGGATGCGTCGCATGTTGGTCTTTGTTGTGTGTTGATGCAATACGAGAAAGTGATTGTGTACGAGTCGAGACAGCTGAAGACTCATGAGAGGAACTACCTTACACATGACCTGGAGTTTGCAGCCGTGATTTATACGCTGAAGTTGTGGAAACATCTGCTTTATGGCGCGTAGGGCAAAATTTTTACTGATCACTAGAGCTCAAAGTACGTCTTGACCTAGAAGGAATTTAATCTGTGCCAACGGCGATTGTTGGAGTATGTGGCCGACTACGATGTTGAGATCTAGTATCATCCAGGCAAGGCCAATGTGGTGGCCGACGCCCTGAGTCGGAAGTCAGGGAAGATTTTTTGTCTCTCCGCCGAGCTTTTAGTAGAGGAGTTTCTTTTGGTGGGCATTTCTGTGGGAAGCGGTGATTTACAAAGTACTTTGGCAGTGGCAGAACCTTTATGGATTGCGCTTATGATACAACATCAGAAGGATTATCCTGATCTTCTTCATTTGTATCTTCGAGCTGAGAAAGGTGAATTGCAAGATTTTTCTATTGAAGATGCGGGTACCTTGCGATACCGCGACAGGTTTTGCATCCCCGCTGTTGGAGAAATCCGGGTGATGGTGTGCAGGGAAGCCCATGGATCTAGTGTTGCCTACCATCCAGGATCTACTAAGATGTATCATGATTTAAAGCAGATTGCCTGGTGGTATGGAATGATGGGAGACATAGCCAGATTTGTTTTTGAGTGCCACACTTGCAAGCATGTGAAAGCCGATCATGGAAGGCTTGGCGGCAAGCTGACTCCCTTGGAGATTCCGACTTGGAAGTGGGAGAGCATCTTGATGGATTTCATTACACGCTTACCGAGATCTCCTAGGGGGCATGATTTTGTTTGGGTGATCGTGGACAGATTGACGAAGTGTGCTCACTTTGTACCGTTTAAGATCGACTATCCGACGAGAAAGATAGCTGAGCTGTATTTGAATGAGGTCATCCGGCTGCACGGTGTGCCAGTCAGCATTATTTCAGACCGATACTACCGGTTTACATCTCGCTTCTGGAAGAGCCTGCAAGAGGGTTTGGGTACGGATTTGAGATATTCTACGGCTTACCACCCGCAGACTAATGGCCAGACAGAGCGAGTCAATCAGATAGTGGAGGACATGATTCGATGTTATATTCTAGACCACGGAGGAGTGTGGGATGAGCGTTTGTGGCTTATTGAGTTTGCGTATAACATTTGTTATCAAGAAATCTTGCAAATGGCTCCTTTTGAAGCATTGTATGGGAGGCGATGTAGGACTCCCTTGTTTTGGGCTGAGGTTGGCGAGGGACCGCTATTGGGTCCAAAGGTGCTCGAGGAGATGGAAATTGCTGTGAAGCTTATTCGAGAGAAGCTTCGGATAGCCCAGGAGATATATGAGAAGAACGCCAATCGGCGTAGATCTAGCTTGGAATTTTCTGTGGGGGACTTGGTGTTATTAAAGGTTTCCCCGATGATTGCAGTCAAGAGTTTTGGCAAGAACAGGAAGTTGGACTCGAGGTACGTGGGGAAGTTTATGATTGTTGAGCGTGTTGGTGTATCAGCTTATAGGTTGGAGTTGCCCGCAAATTTTCCTGGCGTGCATGATGTCTTTCACGTTAGTCAGCTGCGGAAATGTGTGCAGATTGGCAGGTAGGTTTTGGATTCTGTGCCTCAGTTGGAGCCGAATCTTTCTTATATGGAAATGCCTGTCCTCATTTTGGATGCTCAGGATCGCGTGTTGCGGAGGAAAACCATTCCTATGGTTAAGATTTTGTGGAGGAACCAGGATGTGGAAAGTACGACTTGGGAGCTAGAGTCGGCGATGAGGAAGGCTTACCCTCATATGTTTCCTTGACCTTATGCCTGGTATGTTTTGTGCTTTCTTTTATAGCTCTGGCTTAGCTATTTCTTTTCCTTCTTGATAGAAGTTTTATGTGTAAAGTTTCGAGGAGAAACTTTCTTTTAGGTGGGGTGGCTGTAACGCCCCCAGTTTTTTTGTCTTTTGTTTGGTCATTGTTTGGCATTACAATGACGCGTTTCTGACCTTTTCCCGTTGTTAGAGCGTGGTCTTAGCTCTTTAGGTTCCTTGAGTGGCCTATTTATAGCATGTTTTCAAGATTCCCAGCTAGCCAGAGTCTGTTTTTGTGACTCGGCTGAGACTCTTAGGGAATTCTTGTACTATGGCTTGGGAGGTGTTAGCCTGAGTGTTTGATCATCGGATGTTGTGTTCGACTTCACCGTTGTTTATGTAGCTTGGGTGTTTAGCTACGGTGTGAGTTTTGTCAAAATTCGAGATCGTTTGTTTTCGCGTCGTTTTGACATTTACTTGATTAGCTAGTGGTAGTTGCTTTTGATGTGCATGGACTTGAGTGGTCGAGCTTGGTAGGGCTGGTGCCCTATTTTTAGGCTAAGTGTTTAGCTGTTTTCATTTCATGTATATATATGTTTAGATAACTAGCTAATGATTTTTTTCTGTACAGTAATAGTTATATATTTATAAGCTTAGTATATATGTATTTGCTAGCAGCTGGTGGGCTCGGGTGCATCAGTTAGGTTGATTTTATAAGCATGGATTTATATGTTTGTATCTGCATATATGTATATATGTATAATATTTTATATGCATAGCTATAGGTGGCAGTTTTAGGAGAGGCAGCCAGTGGCCGAAATCTGAGTGCTATAGGATTATTATTTTAGCTTTAGCTAAGTGAGTGGAGGTCTTATTATAAGGCTCCAGCTGTTCTCTTCTTCCCCATTTCCCGAGCTAGCTTTAGCTTGTTAGCTTCCAGTGGAAGGAAGCAAGCGGGATGCTGAGGAGCTGCAGCCTTGACCGCCGGATAGCTGTGGATTTAGGGCTTGTTTCGCTCGGGTAACAACAGATTTGAGCTGCTCTCGCCGAGATCTTGCTTCCTAGGTAGGTAGCTTAGCTTTTCGGGCTATCTATAGGAGCTAGGGTTTTTAGGGTTTGTTCATCTTCCTCTAAAAGCTTCAGGTTTTCCTCTTAGGTGGCCGATCTTGCCGCTGGTGCCGAATTTTGGAAGGCAACTGTTGTTTCCTGGAGGTAGAGGCAAGTGGCTCTCTTTGCCCTTGCAAATCTTGATTTAATTCCAATTACTTCTGTTATATTAGCTCATTCTTTTCTATCCTAGAAGCTAGGGTTGCTGCAGTCTTTGTCCCGAGCAGGTTTACTGTCAATCTTGCCCAGAATTAGTTATTTTCTCTCTTTTTGTTGTCTGATTGGTGTCCAGATAGTAGCTGGAGGTAGGGTCTTGCTTTATTAAGCTTTAGTCCATCTTGTTAGGTTGTTGTGACCGGGTAGAACGGGCAGGAGAGAGAGTTGGAGTTATTTTCCTGTTTTAGGAATATTAGGCTAAGTCAAAAGCGTTGAGTGAGTGTACCTCACTCAACGCCTAGACTGTTAGGCTTCTGGCATTGAGTATGGTGCACTCACTCAACGCCATGGTCATTTTTGTGGCTAAGTCATTTGGCGTTGAGTGTGTCGACCTCACTCAATGCCGTGGCTGTTTTGGCATTGAGTGTGGTGGACTCACTCAACGCCAAAGCCTGTTTTTGCTGTTTAGTAATTTGGCAATGAGTGAGTCGACCTCACTCAACGTCATGGCTATTTTGGCGTTGAGTGTGGTGAACTCACTCAACGCCAAAGCCTGTTTTGCAGTTAAGTCATTTGTCATTGAGTGAGTCGACCTCACTCAACGTCGTGGCTATTTTGGCATTGAGTGAGTCGACCTCACTCAACGTCGTGGCTATTTTGGTGTTGAGTGAGTCGGCCTCACTCAACTCTGTGGTTGTTTTGGCGTTGAGTGAGTCGACCTCACTCAATGTCGTGGCTATTTTGGCGTTGAGTGAGTCGACCTCACTCAATGTCGTGGCTATTTTGGCATTGAGTGAGTCGACCTCACTCAACACCGTGGCTGTTTTAGCATTGAGTGAGTCGAACTCACTCAACATTGTGACTGTTTTTGCATTGAGTGTGGTAGGCTCACTCAACGCCAAAGCCTGTAGTTGCGGTTAGGTTACTTTGCATTGAGTGAGAGGACCTCACTCAACGCCGAAGCTATTTGATGTTGAGTGTGGTGAACCCACGCAACGCCATGGCTAGGCTTTCTGCGGCTATGTTCCTTACGTTGAGTGAGTGACCCCACTCAATGCCGTGGTTTGTGCTTGGTGTTAAGTAACCCACTCAGCGCTGCATCGAGTGAACTTGACGCTTTTGCCATGGGGGGTGTTTTCCTTTAGGACTGTTAGTATGGCTTCTTCCTTGGGGGGGGGGGTGTTGGGTGTTCGGCTAGTTTTTGCATGCCGACTCATGGATTATGGCAGGTGGTGTGGTTTTGTGGGCTCTGTAAGGGGTGAATTGTGTGTGCTGATTTCTGGCCACCACCACCTAGGCCTTGTTGGGCTGGTATGGTAGGGTGTGTGGACCCTGTAGCTGCCACCATTTGTTTTCACCCTGGAGTGTTTTTTTGGGTCTGGTTGATGGTGAGTGCTGTGCCGCCCACTCTGACCCAAGGTTTTCACCACGGTCAATAATTCACAAAGATTAGGACTGTTAGTTCCTTTCCTTTTTAGTGGATATTTCTTTTGGCATAGGTATGCCTTGGTGTTGTTGTAGGTGCTTAGTAGAGCATGTTGTTATTTATGTTCACACTTGGTGTACTTTTACTGCTCTTTGGACAGTGTTTCTTCTTACTGTCATGAATTTTCTTATACTGATAGCGTTTTGTTGCAGGGCTGGTAAACCCCTTCTTTTATTGCTCATGAATCTAATGCTCCACTTCCTTTGATTTTCTTTTACTTGCTGTGGTGTTCCTTTTTTTGAATGCCTCAGGTTCAGGTTGTAGCCATTTAGACGGCTAGTGCTCTTGTGGAGCGTGTTTGTGGCCTCCTGGGTAGCTGAGGTTGTTGTTCCTCATCGGGTGAGGTAGTTTTTCTTCCTTTCTGTATAGACATGCATACTCACCAGTGGGTTCGTGTCAGGTTATTGACGCCCACTGGTGGCTTACTTATGTTGCTGGGTATGAACTAAAACTGCTACTTTTGCCTATTTGAGGTAGTTCACTTATTTCTGGGAAGGTTTTATGCTAGGATGCATGTTTGGTATTTTTAAAACCCTAACATATTACTACATGTATCTCATGCACATCATGTTTACAAAACTGAAGCACTATTTTTACTTAAGCGTAAAGACTATCTTTTTATGTATATTATACTAACCTTAGAGTCATGCGTATCATGAGTCGTCCCTCGGGGACACTTGTGCTCATTTAGAATGTCAAAGAACCCTAATTAAAGTATTTTCCGCTGCGAATAAATATATTTTTAATTGTGGACTAGCAGATCCACTGTGCCGAGGATACGACCGTCAAATTTAACTGATTTTCTCTCATAATAATTTATGATTTTCTGTAAAGATGTAAAGTCTGGAGCTTTGCCTGAACGTGTGCAGTTATCCCCTGCACGATGTGGCATCATGGCACGTATTTTCACTTGCTTTGATATAATTTTATTCATGAGAAAATGCGGGTCGTGACAGGCCTTGAGGAGTTATCATGGGAACAGGAACAAATCATGAAGGTGGAGTTCCCTGAGCTTTTTGTTTGAGGTATACTTTCATAGTATTGATACTCTTTCATTTTCCTTCCATAGGTAATTTCAGGACGAAATTCTTTAAGTGGGGGAGATTTGTAATGCCCCAAGTTTCTTCAAGTAAGGAAAGTTACCGAATGGCGATAATAATACAGCGTGGTAGTAGTGTCAGGCATCGAGATCATCGAGTAAGGCGTATTGACTCGAAGCATCTTCTACCGCACGGCGGTAGCGTGTTATTACGCGGCGTTATCTAGGCTATTTATTTGGCTGACCTCTCAGGAAGTTATCGCCCAGCGGTAGGGATACCGCAGGAGGTAGCTTGGTCAATTTATTTGGAGAAGTTCTCGGGTTTCTATTGGCGGCGGTAGAAACTGTCGCGCGCCGGTAGCCGAAGCAGTCATGTCGTAACCGTCGCTAGCTACCGCGTGGCATTAGTGTCCTATTGCACGACAATAGCGAATATGTAACAGTGTGGCCACCTATCGGCCTGTGGTTGGAGGACTTGGGCGGTGGCTCACGAAACGAGGCGGTGATTTGCGATACCGCACAACGGTAGCTAGTTGCGGCGCGACGGTAGCTCAATATAAAGTCTTAGAAGTGACGGCTTTTCCTCATTTCTTTGGAAACTTTGGGCTAAGCGGTTGTAGCGGGAAGTGAGAAGTTCGGTCGAAGGATATCTCATCGCCATTGGAGTTTCGGTGCTCTGATTCGCAGGACGACTTCAGATCTAAGGAGGAAAAGCCGAAACGGTCATTTTTCATAAAGCTAGAATCTCTTCCATGGCACCGAAACGGACTTTTGGGGTAACAATCCTCTTCCTTGGACATGTGAAGTCCTTAATTTTGGCATTTGAGGGTAGACGCTCTACGAACACGTGAAAGTGGTTCTCCTGACGGGTAGATCTGTATATCCCCGTTAGTTTTGCATTTAGATTCGGAATCGAAGTACGGAATATGCATGCTGTGTGAAGCCCATCCAAACAGGTTGGTCTGGATTGGTGATGTTTATATGTTTTGTATGCCGGAGAAATCTCCGTGGTAATCATTTAGATTTTTGAATCGCGGGGTATGCAGATGACTTCGTTGAGAATACCGGAGGTAGACTCCATAAAAACACCCGAAAATGGAGGAAGAATCGATATTTTGTCCCCTACCGTGCGGCGGTAGGGCTACCACCGGCTAGCATGTGTGAGCTGAGAGCTTTTGTGGCCCATCTTATGTGGTTGTGAGTTCCAGCCTTTGAACATAATGGAGTTATATATCACTACAACAAATTGCACTTAGAGTAAGAACCTAAATCGTTACAATAAGTACCAAAAATCGTTACAAAACTCTTTTGTAACGAAACAACTTTATGTAACGGTCGTCCTATAAAGCTCGACAATACAACTTCTTGTAATGAATGTATGTGTGTCGTTACAAATAAATTAATTGTAACAAACGATAATTCCTCACCCAAAAAAGATTCTTCCTCACAATAAATTAGTTACAATAAATATTATTTCGTTACGAATGTTTTTTCCTCACAAAAAATCAATTATTATAAATACTTTTTTGTTACCCAAACCAGCTAAAACACGCTAGGAATACGTTCAATATCTAAAAGAAGCTCTTTAAATAAAACTTTTATTTTTATTAATAAAGCAAATGAAGGTGGGAGATAGCCCAAACCCTTCAATACACGCAAATATTTCTTACATCTTTTAATTAAACTCACTACATAAAAAAACTGATCAGCTATTATTCATCTTTTAATTCCTATAGATATATTTAGATCTATAATAAAGAATTGTACATATGTTGTTAAGAGATAAAATAAAACACTCCAGTGATCGTGAAACTGTCATTGAAGCTGGCTGAATTAATGTCAACATTTTTATTTGAAAGTGAAAAACTGCGCTTCTTGGCAATATCAACTAGTTTCCGCTTGAAATTTTTCTCCAACTTTTGAACTCGGGTGAATGTATTCTATATGGGCTTGCACGGACTTCAGCTTGCGTCCAACTCCAAATCACATAAGTTCTTTAGCTTCTTTACATAGGCAAATTTGTAGAACACTGCAACGGAGGACATCGACGTGAATCCAGAGTTAGACATATCTCCGCCACCAAATGTGTCCGCCATTCCGACTTCTTCCTTGCTGCTACCCTGTTTGACGTTGTATCCGCAGATAATCGATATAACCCATCAGCTTTTCAACGGGCTAATCGTATCCACCTCCAATAACTTTTTATTTTCTTCCTCAATCGAAGATTCAACATCACCATCCCTCAGCACAAAGCAGACCTACGCTTTTCACTTTCGTTCGCCATTATTTAGTGTTTTTAAAATAATATTGTAACATTAGTATAAAAAAAAATATAAAGTTATAAACAATTTTTTCCTAAATAGGGGGGAATTTTTCGCAGGGTTTAAACTTTAAATCCTATTTTACAAAAAAGTGATTTAAGTACTTATTTGATAAGTGTATAAAAACATTTTAGTGAAATAAATTTATTTTGCAAGAAATCAATTTATTTACTAGTTATTTTTCATCCAATAATTATATAAAAATATTTTTGATGATTAATTATTTTCAAAAAAATATTTTGATTAATATGATTTATTGGCTATTTTTGGCCTATTAAAATCTAGATGGCCAAACCAGGTTCATAATCAGTGGGTTGTTGGTCGTCGAGACACTGGGCGGTGAAAAAACATGTCTGTGTATGTGTCTGTCTCTGTGCATGTGTATTTGTGTCTTTGTGTCTGTGTCTATATGTGTCTGTGTTGGTGTGTGTGTGTCCATGTTTGTGTGTGTGTGCATGTTTGGGTATGTGTGTTCTTGATTGTGTGTGTACGTGTTTAAAAAAACTGAATGAAATAATTAATTACACTGGTACGAAAAAAGGGAGCCCGAAAAAAATTAAATGTGTTTCGTAAGAAAACACTAGCTCCTCCCGAGCAAAAAACGTACACTTGCAAAATTTCATATTCTCCCAAGCAAAAATGAACTATTGCAATATGCGCCACTAAGTAAAAAACGTGTGCTCGGGGAAAAAAACGAGCGTCCGAGTGAAAAGCACGTGCTCGAGAGAAAAATGCTCTCACAGGCCAAAAATGCTAGCTATCGAACACTCGCTATACTAACAAAACATAGAACCGCTCATTCCCCGAGTGACACTAATTACCCTCGCCTCGATAGTGTCCCAGCATGATGACATTTTGCAGCTCGCAAACCACTCCCGCACGCACAAAAATACACATGTCGCAATAGAACCACATATCTGCGATAGCCGCGTACGGTTATTTGCGAGCTGTAGAAGTGTCATCAGATTAAAACACTATCAAGGCGGGGTACTACTGTTGCAAGTATAAAAAAAAATTTATTTCTAAAAAAAATTAATTGAAAACTTTAATTATAAAATAGTACAAAATTTGGTAATAAAATATGATATATTTATTATAACAAAACTTTAATAATAAAATATTACTAATATTAAGGAAAATCTCTTTGTCACAAAAAAACTTTCATGATGTGAATACAATTGATACATATTGTAAGATAAATTTACTATTTATATCGTAATATTAGTGTTGTTACAAATACTTACATTTATATTAATAAATTAATTATTATTGTAACAAAATATAAAATATTCGTTACAAAAAAGTACTTTTTGGTAACAACTGAAAAAATTTGTTACTAAATATAACTATTAGTAATAAAATGTGTTTTTGTTATATTTCAGTCCTTACGATATGTGCAGTTTATTATTGTGTATGATTGTGAATGGGAAAGGAGAGGCTTATCCGCATCGTGGCTTGTTGCGCCCAGTGATTTGAACAAAGGGAAAGAGCTGAACTGTAGCCAGTCCTAAGGCGTCCGACTTGGAGTGAGTCAATAAGTGTATCTAGGGGATCACCATGACTTTATCGTAGCCATAGTGGCGACTTTTTGTGTTCGGACCGAAAAGACTAGAGAATGCTCAAGATATGCTAACAGCCACTGAGAATAAAGGTGGGACCCTAGGAATTCCGATACACCGATAATGTGCCTTGAGTGCACGGAACATGTGACCGGTAGTGTCAATGTCTATGGTGAATGATTCTTAAGTTGCACATTCTAGATACCAATATTTAGTTATACTAATGTCTGTAGGGAAGGAGCACCGCCACCTTGAGTGAAGGGTGATGTCATTATAATTTGTTCAGCTAATGCTGACCATTGTTATTGTTTGCCACTGTATGGTGGAATGTTTCATGCAAGGGCAGCTGAGCCAAGTGGGAAATAGCAAGCTGGAGCCCAGGATTGCTAAGCTAGCCCTTGAAGGCCAAAGTGAATTACCCGTTTACTTTATCGTTCATGTTTGGCCGGCATGCATGCCGATGTTGTTGAAACCGAGAATTCGGTTTCTTTGGAATTCACCTTCGGGTAAGGGGTGATCACACACCTACTTCTCTCATGCAAGCCAAATAACAAAGGAAAAAAAAGGGAACTGACCCAAGGACTCGGCGCGGAGGTCGCACCACACACCCGGAAGATCTTAGAGCTCTTCCCCTCCCTTAGCCAAATTCCGAGCTAAAGGCTACCTCAGAAAGCGCAAGAAGGTCTAGGGACAAGTAAGCAGGCCTTCTGAAATGCCCCTTGTGATCTATTTATAGGATTCTGAAAATGGCCTGCAAATAGCCAACCTCCACTATTCTGAATACCTATGTGCTGCCCAACTGGGTTTGCCAATAGCGCAACTCTACTGTTCTAACTAGCCATGGGCAGGCCAGTGGGGGCAAAATGGTAACAGCACATCACAGAAGACTGGGCGAGCAGTACTTGAGACCCCTACTTACCTGGGGAGGCGAGTTCTCGGTGGAGCTGACACTCGCCGCCTCCCTCAAACCTTGACGAGCACGGGCCCGGCTGGCCCTTCTTGCCCGTCGCTTGCCGAGCTCCCATGGGGTGAGTACGAGCCCGCCTGCTCCACTCGCACCTCAAACAATCTACCCCGCCATGGCGATTCGGGGGGCTGCCGAACTCCACCCCCCTTTGGTGCTCGACAAGGGCTTGGACTACTAGATTTGGCCAGCCTGACCCCCGTCGGGCCCACTCACCGAATATGGGCTGGTACATAATCCTCGCTCTTTGCTAGGTTGGCACAAGCTCGGAAAGAAACATCCAACCCTGCAGGATTCGGCGAGTGCGGTAAGGGCTGGGGGGAATATTTTGGCGAGGTCTACCAACGTCTATATATATGCTCCTGCGTACCTGGGTGACCTTTGTCATTTCCCTTGTCCTAAACCTGCTGAGATGCTTATCCCCAAGGAGATCCAAGAGAGGCTTGTCAGGGCTTGCGAAGTCTACTCTACTCGTGTTGTCGGCCTGACCGCGGTTCACCTTAGCATCCCGCAGAGCCGTATGGTAGAGCCTAATCCCGCTAAAAGGGCGATGCCATTTGCCCAAACGGCCGAGCACATCTTCCATGACTTGAAAAATACCCTTGAGCTTGAGGTCGGCTCCTCTACTCTGCCTACCCCTGAGAAGGAGAAAAACTTCATCGACCTCTACAACAACCCGAACAGCCGACGGGGGGGCTGGTGAGGTCTCTTTGCCTCGAGCCAAGACCCCTCCTGACGACCCGCAGTTCAAAACTCCGGAGGTTCGTTCGCGCGATATGTCCCCCCCCCCTTTGGGACTCTGGGGCTGGACTTGCAAAGGCAGAATTTGCCAGCCCTCATCCTCTTCTCTCAGCAACTCATCGTGAATACGGGAGGAGGCGCTAAGGTCATCCCCGTACCGGGCTTCAGCCTCCTCCCGCTAAGAACTCACCCCCCCCCGGGCCGCTGCAAAAATCTGAGGCTACCCCCACCCCGCATTTCCTTCGAGGCGCCGAGCTCGTCAGACAAGTTGACCTTCAAGGGTTCTTATCCCGTAGTCTTCCTGGGGTGCTCGCCTTTCATACTAATATTTAACTACCTTTGCAGCTCTTCCTAGTTAGTCTGAGGCTGACGATTCTTCGGGGCCAGCCCATTATTCGCCCCTCCCTTCTCCAAGCTCGCTAGACTCCTTTCTGGGTTTTGAGGTGGAGAACGACGAGCTGACGAGGAGAGGGATTGGGATCTTCAATAAGCTGGTGCGCGTGCTATGTAAGGTGTAGGAGGACGATGAGGCATTACAACACGACTACGTGCGGCTTGCTGATGAGGTGGGGAGCAGCCCGGCAGGCGAGGCGACTTCCCCTTCTCGGCTCCTGGACGAGATCGAAGAGAGTCTCCAGACCGCTTAAAGGAACTTGGGGCGGATTCACGAGCTCCACGGCTCGCGGTGACCTTTGGGGATGGATACGCAAGGCTAGGGTAGATATAAATAGCTCCATTACTGAGCCTACCGGCACTCGCCTCTTTCCCACTCAGCCCGCACGTGTATTGAACTTGTTGCTTCTTTCTTCTTCTACATTTGTTTTCTCTGAACAATATTCCCCCCATGGTCTGTAATAACTTAGAATATTTTTAGATTTCATTGTTTGCTATTCGAATATATTATCCTTCAAATCGGCAGGTGATAGGACAGATTTCAGAAGTCTGCGAGCTGGGGTCGGCGAGCTGAGTCAGGCAAACTGGACTGATCAGTTGCCTTGGACTTAGACTCCTTTTCCTATAAATAGGCCCCCTCACGAACCCCAGCTTATCGCTTTTAATGCTTTCATACCCCTCTCTTCTCGCCTTCTCTCTTACCGATACTCGCGCCCTAATCTTCCTGCGAGCATGGGTAAGACCAAACCCAACTCCGACGTCCGCTCCAAATGTCATCAGCACTTCACCGACTACTACATCTTCGAGTGGAATACGACTGTGGAGGAGTTCACAGAGTTCATTGCCGACTTTGTTCCCCCCAGCTTTGAGGTACGCCGGCCCAGGGAGAGCGAGGCCATCAACACATTCTACCTGGAGGAGCTCGCCTTCCCCATCTCGCATTTCGAGGTAGGGTTGCACCTATCACTCTGGCCAGAAGTCCTCCAGATCCTGAAGTACTACAGCGCGGTGCCCACGCAGCTCAACTCGAACGCCATCGTCATGATGGTGGCGTTCGCGTGCTTCCTCTGCAAGAAGCGAATAGAGTTTAACTTGACCGTCTTCAGGAAACTCTTCACCTACAAGACAACTCCCGACGGCATCGCCTACTTCAGGGACTCCTTCATAAAAGTTCGCGAGATCGCGAACAAGCATCATAATTGGATTATGAAGATTGTCTTCATCAAGGGAAACCTTGGCAACGTCCCCTACTCTCCTCAGCAGAAGGGAGAGGAAGTGTACCGACCCCCCTATATCCGGCAACGATGCCGAGCTCCACAAGTTCTTCCTCCAAAAATACTTCGAGGTCACCTTCCTCCGAAGGGGCTCGACTCACTCATCCCCGTACATCTCGGCAAAGGTATATTTCACAATTTCTCCTCTTTCCGAGCTTGCTGAATGTTGGGTATTGTATCCACAATTACCTAGATTTGAGGAAGCCTCCTGTCAAGCTAAGATGAATTCACAATGTATTTGATAAAATATTTCAAGTTGTGCTTGCAGTTATTCCATGCTAAGTACACACCAATGTTAGGGTGCAGTGGGTCAATATACACGGGTCTGCGCAACGTAATCCCTCGTTGAGCAGATCAGTGTGTTGGACTACGTATACTTTCTCTATTAGAGTGTACTTACTTTCAAGTCAGGGCTGAGAAAGATCAAGAGCAGACAAGGAGCAAGGATGGGTCAAAGCAACTCACGGGAAGAAAGACGAAAATCGTCTAATTAGAAATCGTCGAGAATCACTAAGTGATTCTCGCCGATTCGACGAGAATCACTAGTGATTCTCGCTGAATCGTCGAGAATCACTCGCTGATTCTTGCCGATTGCAGCCGGCTGTCTCAATGCCATCTTGATTTCTGCTTAAGGCAGAATCGTCGAGAATCACTAGTTGATTCACGCCGAATCATTGAGAATGACTTAGCATTCTCGCCGATTCGTCGAGAATGAATGATGATTCTCGCCGATTCTCTCTGGATGGCAAGATCTTCAGCCAGAATTCTGCCAAGTAGAATTCGGCGAGAATCATAAGTGATTCTCGCCGATTCGTCGTGAATCACTAATGATTCTTGCCGAATTTGCCTGAGGCAAATTTCTTCTGCTCGCTGGACCGGTCCAAATATTCAGGCGCTGTTTTGAACCGGACTTAGGGTTTATACTGGTGGGGCCCACAACGGTCATACTATATGATCTACAGTATAAATACTGTTGTATTTCGATCATTACGAACACGAATACACAAGAAAGAAAACCGAGCCGCCGACGTGACCTAGATCGCGGATTTCTCTTCCGCCGCCGCCATCGCAGCTCGGGAAGTTGTCGCCGCCGTTGATCGTGGATACCTCATGATCTTCCGGCGACAGAAGCTTTGCCAAGCAACGCGTCTCACGTGTCCTTCTTGAGATCCTTTGTCTCTTGGTTTGTAGATCGGGAATACCTTCCCTTTCCGAATCGATCGAGACGATTGATCCAAGGAAGACCGTTGGCAAACCTTGCGAGCATAGCTAAGAAGGTTGGATCTCTAAAGCTCAGCTGCCGCACTTCTTGCCGCCGCCGATCCCGAATGCAAGGCCGCTGCTCTTCTTGCCGCCATCGATTTCGTTGAGATTCATTCTAAGTGAGAGCTAAGGTCATGGACTCTTCGTCTTCGTCAAGAACGCATCATCGAACGAAGAGGGACACCTAGCACTCCATAAGTAGTTTGTATATTTTATACATTCCATTCTATTTTGTTGTAAAGGAATGTAGGTTCCTCGTTGTAAGGGTTGGGTGCAACCCGTGGTGGAGGAGTGGTGACTCCTTCATTTGGAAGGGTTCCTTCCGTGAGTGTGAGGATTGGATTTCAATCTGGTTGGTGAAGTGACCGATTCGTCCCTTGTTGGGAGATAGGTCGAAGGGGGAAAGTGGACGTACCCAAATCGGGGAACCACTATAACTGCTTGTGTCTGTTTGTGCTGAATTGTTTTGTTTACTTATGCAGGTAGAATTTTAATTCCGCTAAAATTACTGCAAGACACCTATTCCCCCCCCCCATAGGTGAAGGTAGTTGGCACTAGGTGGAATTTCAAGTGGTATCAGAGGGTGGTTGCTCATCAAAGGGGTTAACACCTCGAGTAAGTTCCTGCCTCTAGTGTCAACAAGAAGATCAGACTCAAGCATGGAGTTGGATTCTAATGTCCCTCCTCTAAGAGTCCCCTCATGTACAAAGGAGTGCTATCCTGTATAGAAGATGAGAGTACTATTTCATCTGGAGGTCATCGACCCTCGAGCATCACTCATTTTGGAAGAGGGTCCCTTCATTACCTTGAAGGCTTCCGGCTCGGGGAAAGATCTCAAAATCCCCAAGTGTCCCAAAGAGATGTCGGAGACAGAGCTCTCACTGTTCAACTTGGACAAGGTGATTCGTCAAATCATCACTTATGTCTGGTCTGGACCATTTTGCTCTAAATTGGACAAGTGTAGGACGACCAAGTCCATGTGGCAAACCATCTAAGACCTCATGGAGGGATCAGAGAAAGAAGGGATCAGTGGTCAGCAAGAGGATGAAGCCTATGTTGGGGTCCTCATTTCTGAAGATGAAGGGCATGATCAATCTGTCAGTATCAGGGCTCCTGTGTCCTTGCCAGAGACTGAAGAAGAAGTTGAGGAAAACAGTTCTGATGAAGCTGACTCAACATTCTCTACCGATCTTGACGGTAACCCTGAACAGCAAAGCCAGGAGAAGGTAACTTCTTCATCATGCCCCTCTCCTCTTGTAGTTCCTGAAGACAAGAATAGTTCAGAGGATTGTCCCTTTAGTGATGCAAGGGATATGGATAGCTTCAATCAGAAGATTGAAAATCTTGAATCCATTCAGTGTGCTCTTCAGAAGAGCAACTTACTTGTTGAGGATCAAGCTAAGGAGATTGCTCAGCTGAAGACCTTGATGAATATCCAATTGGAATCAATCAAGGTCAAGGACTCAAAGATCTCAGATCTAGAAAGTCGTCTAGAGACCGAGAAGAGAATAATTTCTAACTTTTCCACGATAGATGCTATCAAGAGAAAAGAAGAAAATGGGTGGATCTCCTGAATTATTAATTCATGGAGAAATGGGGAAACTGTGTTCAAACCCCCCACCCCGAGTAGGAAGGGCACTCATAATGCCTTCAGATATGACCACAGAAACAACGTTGGTCACTACAAGAATGATCAGCCCTCTGGTGGAAATACCCACTGATAGTTTTACTTTCAAGATTACCTAGACACCTAGAGGGGGGGTGAATAGGTTCTTATTTTCTTTTCAAACTTAAGGCAGAATGATTAAATAATTAAAGACTATTGTCTATGAGTTCTGTAGCTACTTTAGCAATCACAATCACACAATCTAGAACTACACATCACAGATTGCAACAAGTATTTATAGTGGTTCCCCAAAGATCTGGGTACATCCACTTTCCCCCTTCGCCTATCTAGCAGTGTGCTAGATTCAGCCAAACTCCCTTCCTTAACTCAGATCCTCAGATCCTACAGCTCAGAATCCAAAATGGATTCCTACAACTCAGAGTGATACCACACTCCTACAGCTCAGGCAATTCAGCCCTACCTCAGTCTTTATCCAAGAGCTACCACTCAGAGGTTATCTCTCCTACACTCAGCCTTTATAACATAGGCTTAAAACTCAAATCTATATAAATTGATCCTACAGAATTTAGAAAAGAGTTTTATAGAATCTTGCCCTTGTTGAGAGAGAAAGGACATGACAGCACCTGATCAGCTGATGGATGAAATCAACTGAATCTTAGCTTTCTTCAAAGCTTCTTAAATCTGAACTAGCTGAGTTGATTTCCAAATAGCTTCTTGAGAAACCTGTAACAGCTTCCTTCTTGATCCTCAAACGGCTAGATCCCTCTCTATCCAATCCCTTTGAAAATTCTTCAGAATTCTAGGACGAATTCTCCTTAGACTGATCCTGAGAGGTTGAACCCTTCAGAATGTCTTCTTAGATCTTCTGATGAAGATCTTCTTTAGTGCCTTGCACTTTCTTGATTTGATTCCTTAATCAATTTTTTATGTGTTGCTTCTCAATAAAAATAATAACTGTGTATTCTACTTCTGAATCTGTCTATTTATAGACCTTCTTTTTGGTGACCGGCTGATCAGGTTTCTAACTGTCTTCTGACAAGTCTGACAGCTTCAGTTAACCTATTGTAACCCACAGCTGTCAAGTCTTCAAACAGATCTTGTGCCTTTGTCTTCGACAGTAAAGTGTCGAGACTGTCTGTCAGAAAGTGTCGAGACCATCTGTCTATATGTGTCGTCACAAGTAACTTCGGTGTCGACACTGCCTCTGGTGAAGTCGACAAGTTTGCCTTTAAGTCGACTTAGCTTCTGCATACTACAACTTGAGAATGAGTCGACACTGAGTATTTGTGTTGACTCAAACACTTCATCATTCTTCAGCAAATGACTTGGTCTAGACTTGGCAATGTGTCGACAGAAGTCCTGTGTGTCGACACAGTTGATGTAGATTCAGAACATAGTATGTGTCGACACTGCCTTCAGGTGTCGACACAGCTTTTGTCAACTCTGCTTATATGTGTCGACTCAGTCTTCTGGTGTCGACACAAATATTGTCGACTCTGCCTCTGTGTGTCGACACAGCCTCCTGGTGTCGACACAGTTGATGTCGACTATAATCTTGTGTGTGTCGACACTGCCTCCCGGTGTCGACACAGTTGATGTCGACTCATTTTCTCTGTGTCGACACAGCCTTCTTCAAGTGTCGACACAAACTTCCTGAAGTGTCGACACATCTTCTTCTGGTGTTGACACATGGACTTAGAAATTTTTCCATACTTTTAACCTGCACATATTCAACTTAAACAACATCAAATACACCTTGATGTATATCATTATGCTAAGTTAGGCTTCTTCAAATCAGGTACACATTTTCCAATGTACCCAACAATCTCCTCCTATTTGGAGAAGTTATAACCCATATTAGCTAATGATATACACCACTTATGATAATAATAAACAAAATGATGATAATGTATATAAGCTTAATATTACAGGAAATATTAACAATCAAAACACTTGCATAGATTCATCACAGAGATAAAAGCATATACACAAAAATTAATTAAAGAGCAGGATTTTGTGTATTATGTCAAAATGATTGTTTACAAAATGTTTAACACTGAATGTTTCACATTACACAATTTTTAAACTAAAACTAAAACTAAGACATCTTAGACTAAGACTGATCAGGCTCCTTAATAACAATCCCTCTTCAAGGTTGTACTTGTGCCCGCACAGAAGGTTCAGTTTCTTCCATGGGCTTTTTGCCTTTAAGATTAGCCTTCTCCTGAGCCTCAGTCTTCAGTCTTTGTCTCTCAAAGTAGTGATATGGATTGGGAAAGTATTTGCTAGGCTCCACAGCATCAGGAGGTAGCTTTCCCATCTTAGCTTTCCTTCTATACTGAACAATAGCCACTTGTCTGGCTTCATGCTTCTGCCATTCTTGTTCATTGTACCACTTGCCCCTTTCATGGACTTGATCTTTTACAGCTTTCCAGGCAGTTAGTATGATGTTTCTAGAGGTAGGGCTCCACTGTTCAAAATCAGGTTTTAGTTCAGCTTGCTCCCTAAATCTCTTCTTTGACAGTTGAGCCTCTTGCTGAGCCTTGATTGCAGCTTCAGGCATGTCTACTTTTCCAAGTATAATTTTTGAAACCTCCTCTGGAGGACTATACATAGTTTGCACCATCTGATGAATCAAGTCAAAATCTACAGGGGGGTATATGACTTGAGCAACCTCTGGTTGGTTGCCTTCAAGTAGACCTTGTGGATGTACTCTTGACTCTGCCACATTATCATCATCACAAAGGGGTGGATATCCCAATGTGGCTCTGACACTGTTAGTGACCCACTTGGCATGTTCTGAGCCAGCAGAAATAAGTACCCTCTCCCCCTTTAGGACTTCTCTTGCTACATGATCTCTGAGATCTTCCTTCTGAAACCTGATCTGACCATCTAGATAATTAATGCCATCTTTGAAGAAGGGTTTCAACTTGTTAAGTTTTGCATTAATGTCCTTCTGGGAAGTGGTTATGGCTGACTGAACTAAGTCTAAAGCATTTTTGAACTTAGTATCATATGCTAGCATTTCAGCTGCCCTAGCTTCAGTCAATTTAGACAAGGTTGTTTGAAATTGAGCAAGAATATCTGTGTTGGCAGTTGTCAGATTGTCATTTAGCCATTTCTGATTTTCAAGAATGTATCCTTGGTTAATAGATTGAGCATCTATTTCTTTCTTCATTTCCCCTTGTTGTTGGGCCAGATATACAACAGCATGTGCCCCTTTTGTAAAACAATCAGTCATTTCTCTTTTATGTTGATTGACTTCAAATCTTATAGACTTTATATCTTGAGCCAGATCAAACTGAAGATTTTTATTACTTCCATCAACATATTTCTCCAAGGCTAATCTATGATTATCTAGCTTCACCTGCAAATCTACCATGAACCTGTTGTAATTAAAATCAGATGGAGATTGGTGAGTTGAAGTCTGTAGAGCTTGCTTGTAGCTATGGCTTCTTCTTTTGAAGACCATGAGCTTCCTTTTCTTTGCCACTCTGGCTTCTGGAGACTCAGATTCTGAAGAGCTTTCAATCTGAACTCTTTCAGGAGGTGAAGGAGGAATATCTGTCTCAGTGACATGTTGATCTTTGTCAACAATCACTTGCTCCCCCTCAATTTCGAGCTCCTTCTCAATTTCTTGCTCCTCCTCAACTCTATCAGTAGCAATTTCAACATCAGGAAACAACTCATCTAGAGTGAATTCCTTTTGTGCATGAGCAGAAGATGAGTCATTTAGGCCAGCAGTGTGCAAATCTTTTGATAAATCTATTTGTTCTTCCTTTTGCACTTGCTCAGAAATCTGCTCCCCCTGCACCTGTTTAGTGTTAGGAATGTCCTGAGCTGGAGAATAAACTTGCTCCCCCTGCACCTATGTAGGTAAAGATTCATCCTGGACTTGAGTAGACTCAGGCTGGTCTTTAGCCCGCTCTCTTACTTGATCTCCTGGAAGTTGTTCAGTACTTTGATCATGACCTGGGGATTTCTCTGGTGTGTCCTGCCTGTCCATATCAGGCACCTCTTTGGACAGAACTCTATCCCATCTTGAGAATAATCGCATGTCCCTTTTTCTCATGTGATTGATCTTAGTCCTAGGAATTTGTTGCATGACCTCTGGGATGAGTCCAGCCAGATATAGACTCAAAATCCTAGCCAGATTTGGCTTCTTAAGTCCTTCCTTGATTTTATCAAACAGAACTGTTGACCAGTCTGTGTTAACCCTGAAATGATCCTTGTCATGAGATTAAACATTAAGGCCGAAATCCTATCATGGCCGCCAAGTTTACACAAGATCACCTTCCCAACCACTTTAGATAGAAATTTGCCTTGTGGATTCATTCCTTTTCTGTTGATGGCTGCTCCAATTTTGATGGTTGGATCCAATCCACACCATTGTAGAGCCTCCCTTGTCTTAGAGGCTGGGACCTCTTCTACATTCTCAATGCTTGGTAATTGAAGAATCTTTCTTAAACTCCGTAGAGTAAGTTTCACCTTGGTTCCATGAACTGTGGATTTGATCTTGAGTCCAGAAGAATCCACTGATGCTGAAGTGTAAAATTCAAGTACCTCCTTCTTCCAGATTTTGGTGGGTTCAGAAACCAGATATTCCAATCCATTATCAGCAAGATAAGATATCACCTGTTTTATTTCAACCGTGGCATTGTCGAACGCAGCCCTAACCAGCTCATATCCCTCATTAACGTTATCCTCAACCTTTGGCGCCATTGGAAAGATGAGAAAACTGGAGAGAAGAGAAGAGAGAGAATGTCGGCACAGGGTTTTAGTGTCGAAAACCTGGTGAGCGTGTCGACAGAATACGTTCTTGACCTATTTATACCCTCTAATGAAAGAAGGTCAAAAGTCAGGCAAAAACAGACTAAATGTGTCGACACAGATGAAATGTGTCGACACAAACTTTTACTGTCTCGACATCAATGTTGACTACTGTGTGTCGACACCAATTGAGGATATGTCGACACAAGAGAGACATAGTAGAGCATCAGAAATTCTGTGTCGACTCTTAGTACAAGTGTCGACACAAAATCTGTAAGTGTCGACACCATTATTCTGGTGAAGTCGACACTACATTTCTGGATTAGTCGACTATTTGACCCTTAAGTGTCGACACAAATTCTCTGTGTCGACACAAATTCTCTGACAAGTCGACATAACTATACTGAGTCGACACTTTATCACTGAAAGTGTCGACACCATTTTACTTAGCCAATTTCTGTTTGTTGATATACTAATCAATGGTCAGCATTCCTAATTCAATTTTAAATTTATTGAATTTTGTTTCATCCAGTGGCTTAGTAAATACATCTGCAATTTGATAATCTGCTTTAACAAATTCCAATGAGATATCTTCTCTTTCTACATGCTCTCTAAGAAAATGGTATTTTATTTCTATATGCTTAGTTCTACTATGAGAAATAGGGTTGTTAACAATAGAAATAGCACTCTTAGAATCACACAATAAAGGTGTTCTACTTACTTGAATACCATAGTCCTTTAACTGATGCTGAATCCATAATAGCTGTGCACAGCAACTTCCAGCAGCAACATATTCAGACTCAGCTGTGGATATTGCCATACTGGTCTGCTTCTTACTGCTCCATGATATCAGTCTTCCTCCCAAAAATTGGCAAGTACCTGTAGTACTCTTTCTATCCTCTCTACAGCCTGCAAAATCTGCATCTGAATAACCTATTAGTTGAAAATCTCTATTCCTAGGGTACCAAAGGCCTAGATTTAGTGTGCCCTTTAAATATCTCAAAATTCTTTTAACAGCAGTGTAATGAGATTCTTTAGGGCATGCCTGGTACCTAGCACAGACACATGTAGCATACATAATATCTGGTCTACTAGCTGTGAGGTATAATAGAGAACCAACTATTCCTCTATACAAAGACTCATCTATAGGCTTACCTGTATCATCTTACATATAGGAATATTTGTTCCCATAGGAGTTTTCATGGTAGAGGAAGATTCCATACAATATTTCTTTATCAACTCTTTGGTGAACTTAGAATGGGATATGGACAAGCCATCATCAGTCTGTCTTACTTGGTGTCTCATGAAGAACTTAAGTTCCCCCATACTACTCATTTCAAACTTCCCTTGCATAAGTTTGGCAAACTTCTTGCAAAGGTTGTTCTCTGTAGACCCAAAAATTATGTCATCCATATAGATTTGGACTAAGATTATCTTGCCTTTAGACTCCCTAAGGAATAGAGTCTTGTCTATTTTGCCTCTTGAGAATTTATTCTCAATAAGGAAAGTAGACAGGGTGTTATACCAAGCCCTTGGGGCTTGCTTTAACCCATATAAAGCTTTCCTAAATCTAAAAACATAATCAGGTTTAAGAGAGTCGACAAAACCTGATGGTTGTTCCACATAGACTTCTTCTTTTAGATCTCCATTCAGAAATGCTGATTTCACATCCATTTGGTATACCTTGAATCCTTGGTATGCAGCATAGGCAAGAAACATCCTGATTGCCTCCAGTCTTGCTACTGGGGCAAATGTCTGATCAAAATCTATTCCCTCTTCCTGCCTATATCCTTTAGCAACCAGTCTTGCTTTATTCTTTATTATTACTCCACTCTCATTCAACTTGTTCCTAAATATCCACTTTGTTCCAATGATGTTGTGGTCTTTTAGTTTAGGAACAAGCTCCCAGATTTTGCACCTTCTGAATTGATTAAGCTCCTCTTGCATAGCATTAATCCAATATTGGTCTTGGATGGCTTCTTCAAATTTCTTAGGCTCCAATTGAGATAGGAAACTTGAGTGCAGGACTGTGCTCAGATTTCTGCTTCTAGTCTGCACTCCTTGACTTGGATCACCTATTATTTGATTAGCTGGATGATCTTTTAGATGTCTTATGGCTGGAGGAAGATTTCCTTCAGGTTGAACATCTCCAGCTCCTTCATCATGCTGTACTTCTTGGTTGTCATCAGCTTCTATAGAGTTTTGTACTCCCCCTGGACTGTAGCCTTCATTTTCCACTGCTTCATCTGCATTTGATGCTTCTACAATGGAAAGCTTGTCCATCCTTTTGCTTATACCCGTTGGACTGTATGAACTACAAGGCAACTCACAGTTGATTAATCTTGATTCATCAAACACAACATGTACAGATTCTTCTACAACTTGAGTAGTCAAGTTGAAGACTCTATAGGCCTTACTATTTATGCTGTACCCAACAAATATCCCATCTTGGGATTTGGCAGCAAACTTAGTTAGATATGACTTGCCATTGTTAAGTATATAGCACTTGCAACCAAAGATCCTAAAGTAGGATAAATTTGGTTTTCTACCTTTCATAATTTCATAGGGAGTGTTTTTGTGGCACTTGGTGATAGAAGCCCTATTGATCACATGACATGCTATATTTACTGCCTCAGCCTAGAAATATTCTAGAAGAGAGGTGTCACTCAATAGAGTTCTACCAGCTTAAATCAATGTCCTATTCTTTCTTTCAGCAATGCCATTTTGCTGAGGTGTTCTAGGTGAGGAGAACTCTTGGAAAATCCCAAAGTCTTCATATAATTTTGTCATACTTTCAGATTGAAATTCAGTGCCATGGTCACTTCTGATTTTGACCACTGTACTATTTAGTTCATTCTGAATTTGTTTCACAAAACTAAGTAAGACACTTGGGGTTTCTGATTTTTGTCTCAGAAAGAACACCCATGTATATCTAGAATAGTCATCTACAACCACAAAAGTGTAGACCTTCCTACCTAGACTATGAACAGTCATAGGACCAAAAAGATCCATATGTAAGAGGTATAAGCACCTCACAGAATCCTTGTTTTCAAGACTATGAAAGGAGGATTTTGTCTGCTTGCCCTTTTGACAAGCTGAACATATCCCTTCCTTTATACACTTAACTTGAGGATCATTCCTCACTAACTCTTTGCTGAAGAGTTGGCCAATTGTCTTGTAGTTAAGATAAGCCAACCTCTTGTGCCACTTGACACAATGAGATGCATTATCATCAGCCACAAGACAGATGGGAGAAGCATTATTCTCATATACAAAATTAAGACAATAAACATTTCTCTTTCTATACCCAGTCAATATGATCTTTTGATCACTTGACCTTTTGATATGACATCCATCCTTAACAAATGAAATGTCATATCCAAGATCACTCAGCTGACTTATGCTAATCAGATTATGTTTCAAACCTTTTACATAAGCCACTTGGGTGATGGTAATTTGGTTTGAAAAAATATTACCAAACCCTTTGATGATTCCTCTTTCAGATCCACCAAAGATTACTTTAGGTCCATCTTTGACAGATGAGTACTCCTTCAGCAGCCCCTTTGTTCCAGTCATGTGCTTGGAACATCCACTGTCCAAGTAACATATAGGGGCATGACAACTTGGACTTTCCTGCAATACAGAATTACTTTCTCTTAGAACCCAAGTAAGTCTTGGGTCCTTGGTTCAGGTTAGCACCATTCATATTAGGACTACCAGCAGCTCTTCTAACTGGTAGACTATTGTTCTTCCTTACATTTGTGTTATACCAGCAGTCTAAGGCAAAATGGCCTCTCTTGTCACAACACCAACATTCAAACTTGTTGTATCTAGGTCTTGATACACCCTTGACAGAAGAATTTTTGTCCAGTGTTGGTGCTACTGCAGCTTCACCCATAGATTTCTTATAACCATGGGGTTTATGAACATGGGTAGACCTATTGGCATTTACACCCTTGTTTATCTGAACATTAGTCTTAACATGACCATGAATATTCTTAAGATCATATTTATTAGAAGGCACTTGCACCTTTCTAAACATAACTGGGACTGAAAGGTTTAGAGGCTGGACAGGAGCTTTGCCTTTTCTTTTGAATTGGGCAGCCCTGGGGTTACCTTTGAAGCATAATCCTGCCTTACCCTTTTGAGCCACAAACTCATCTATTAAAGGTAATACAGATTTTGGCTTAGAGTAACTAGCCACTAAATCTTTTTCTATTCTTAGTCTGTCCTCCAGACTCTTAATTTGATCATTGTTATATTTGATTGTGCCCATCTGAATATAGGTTATATTTTTCAGTTTGGCAATCTCATTTAACTTTTGATCCATTACTTTTTCAAACTCAGTTGCAGCTACCTTAAGATCAGCAATTTTCTGAGCCTGAAATTTGACTAGATTCTTGCTTTTCTTAAGAGCCTGTAACAAGACCCTATATTCATCCATCAACTGATGAATATCACCTTCAGATTCAGATCCATTCACATCACTTGATGTAGATGAATCTGACTCTGAACTAGTACTAAAATCAGAAGAACTAGAAACCTTTTGTACCTTACTAGGACCAGGCTGATCTTGGCATTGGTTATCTTCTAACTCAGCCATCAGACCCATGCATTCCTTGTCTTCTTGATCATGAATGGAATCCATCAGTTGCAGAAATTCCTCTTCTTCATTGGCTGCATACAATCCTAAGTATGCTTCTGCTTCAGATTCTGACTCTGATGAGGACTGATCTGAAAGACTCTTATCCTTCTTTGCAACAAAAGATTTCTCCTTCTTGCCCTTGTGTTGAGTCCTTTTTCTGTCTATTGACTCCTTTCTCTTTTCTGGACATTCAGCTACCATATGTTCAGTCTTATTGCAGCAATAACAAACAATCTTAGAAGTTATGGCTTTGCTGGGCTTAGTTTTGTTTCTCTCATTTCTTGAGAATTTTCTCTTCTGATAGTACTCATCTACTGGCTATGATGTGGAGGGCCTGGACTTCCACTGCTTCTTTTTTAAGAACTTTTGAAACTGTCTTGTAAAGGCAGCAAAGTCAGTATCTAATTCACTGCTCCCTGATTTCTGACTATCTGAATTTTTTGTTATCTCTTTTGTAGCTTCCTTGAGAGGAGATGAAGACATCCTCCCTTTCTTTCTAGTGGCTTCAACTTTGAAAGCCACAGATCTATGCTCACCTTTTGTACTTCTTTCTTCCTCCTTCCTAGCCATCAATTGCATTTCATATGAAAGCAATTTTCCAAACAAGGTTGGAGGAGAAATATCAGCTAACTTGGCCACTTCTCTAATGACACATATTTTGGTATCCCAATCCTTTGTTAAAGATATGAGAAACTTGTCATTCAGCTCATATGTACTGAAGACTCTTCCATAGGACATCAGTTCATTCACAATCCTATAGAATTTCTTAGAACACTCAGTTATGCTATCAGACTTTCCTTGTCTGAAGCTCTCATATTCTTGGTTGAGCATCGATTTTCTGTCTTGTCTTACTTCTTCAGATCCTTCCATATAGACAATCAAGGTGTCCCACATCTCTTTGGAAGTCTTACAATGTATCAGATTTTGGAAGGTGGAATCATCTATTGCAATTACTATGATGTTTTGAGCTCTCTTGTCCATAGTGGCTAAGATGATTTCCTCCTTTCTCATTTCTGAAAAATCCTTAGGAGTTTCCTCATTTGCATCTAACACAGAAGTCTTCATTGGAATGTATGGACCTTATTTCACTGTGATATAAATTCTTGGGTCTGAGGCCTCCATAAAAAGCCTAACCCTTTCCTTCCAAATTCCAAAGATTTCTTTTCTGCAGATGGGAAGCTTCATAGATCCCAACTCCTTGTGATTCTCACCTGAACCCATTTTCTTGATTCTTGATTCTGCCTTTAGATCTAACTCAGACTGTTAAGTCTTACTTTGAGCAACCTCCCTATGATACCACTTGATAGTTTTACTTTCAAGATTACCTAGACACCTAGAGGGGGGGGGGTGGTGAATAGGTTCTTATTTTCTTTTCAAACATAAGGTAGAATGATTAAATAATTAAAGACTATTGTCTATGAGTTCTGCAGCTACTTTAGCAATCACAATCACACAATCTAGAACTACACATCACAGATTGCAACAAGTATTTATAGTGGTTCCCCAAGATCTGGGTACATCCACTTTCCCCCTTCGCCTATCTAGCAGTGTGCTAGATTCAGCCAAACTCCCTTCCTTAACTCAGACCCTCAGATCCTACAGCTCAGAATCCAAAATGGATTCCTACAACTCAGAGTGATACCACACTCCTACAGCTCAGGCATTTCAGCCCTACCTCAGTCTTTATCCAAGACCTACCACTCAGAGATTATCTCGCCTACACTCAGCCTTTATAACATAGGCTTACAACTCAGATCTATATAAATAGATCCTACAGAATTTAGAAAAGAGTTTTATAGAATCTTGCCCTTATTGAGAGAGAAAGGACAAGACAGCACCTGATCAGCTGATGGATGAAATCAACTGAATCTTAGCTTTCTTCAAAGCTTCTTGAATCTGAACTAGCTGAGTTGATTTCCAAACAGCTTCTTGAGAAACCTGTAACAGCTTCCTTCTTGATCCTCAAACGGCTAGATTCCTCTCTATCCAATCCCTTTGAAAATTCTTCAGAATTCTAGGACGAATTCTCCTTAGACTGATCCTGAGAGGTTGAACCCTTCAGAATGTCTTCTTAGATCTTCTGATGAAGATCTTCTTCAGTGCCTTGCACTTTCTTGATTTGATTCCTTAATCAGTTTTTTATGTGTTGCTTCTCAATAAAAATAATAATTGTGTATTCTACTTCTGAATCTGTCTATTTATAGACCTTCTTTTTGGTGACCGGCTGATCAGGTTTATAACTGCCTTTTGACAAGTCTGACAGCTTCAGTTAACCTGTTGTAACCCACAGCTGTCAAGTCTTCAAACAGATCTTGTGCCTTTGTCTTGGACAGCAAAGTGTCGAGACTGTCTGTCAGAAAGTGTCGAGACCATCTGTCTATATGTGTCGACACAAGTAACTTCGGTGTCGACACTGCCTCTGGTGAAGTCGACAAGTTTGCCTTTAAGTCAACTTAGCTTCTGCATACTACAACTTGAGAATGAGTCGACACTGAGTATTTGTGTTGACTCAAACACTTCATCATTCTTCAGCAAATGACTTGGTCTATACTTGGCAATGTGTCGACACAAGTCCTGTGTGTCGACACAGTTGATGTAGATTCAGAACATAGTATGTGTCGGCACTGCCTTCAGGTGTCGACATAGCTTTTGTCAACTCTGCCTATATGTGTCGACTCAGTCTTCTGGTGTCGACACAAATATTGTCGACTCTGCCTCTGTGTGTCGACACAACCTCTTGGTGTCGACACAGTTGATGTCGACTATAATCTTGTGTGTGTCGACACTGCCTCCCGATGTCGACACAGTTGATGTCGACTCATTTTCTCTGTGTCGACACAACCTTCTTCAACTGTCGACACAAACTTCCTGAAGTGTCGACACATCTTCTTCTGGTGTTGACACATGGACTTAGAAATTTTTCCATACTTTTAACCTGCACATATTCAACTTAAACAACATCAAATACACCTTGATGTATATCATTATGCTAAGTTAGGCTTCTTCAAATCAGGTACACATTTTCCAATGTACCCAACACCCACAGTGCCAAAGCTGTCATGGCTACCCATGAGAGAATACCCAAGGCTCATTCTGAACCCTTTGTATTCTCAGCCTCAGCCCCAACTCATCATGACTATACAGGAACCAGCTCTCACTGTAGTAGTTTCCACCCTAGGACACGGGAAAGGGGGGTCAGGAAACATGTGGTAAGTACCCATGGGGCCTCTGGAAGTGTGCTGACTGAAAGGAAGGCACCACCTCCCAGGCCTCATGACACTCACCACATGCATTCTTTCAACCTTCCCACGTGTCATGGTGGAAAAGGCAATTTTGTGAGCAGAACCAGCTCTATCCCGTTTAGACCTGAGATCATGACTACCTCAGTCAGTAGGTCAGGTCTGAAACGGCGATACAACATTCACGAGTGTTGGTGTTGTGGCAAGGTGGGTCACTTTGCCATAGATTGTTGGCACAACCCCTCTGTGTCAAGGGCAAGGGCATATCCACCTCCTCTGGGCAGAGTTAGCCTTCTTGACAGGATTCCTGTGGGAAGGCATTCGAGTTTTTATGATGACAAAAACCTAGGACCCAATACATATTGGGTTCCTAAGGCAAGGTAATTCTCTTTTGCAGGGCAGTCTAGGTTCCTGTAAACATGATGGGAACTAGACAGGAGATGTTCCAAGAATGACTTAGAACAAGTACTTGGAATAAGAGCAGTGCTATCTACAATGGCATACTCAAATTGAACACCTGGTGTGTCTTAAACTGAAGATCTGAATGATAAATCTTATGATCCCAGGTACTTGCGTTCAGTTTCAATATTTGAGTCATATTATATTGATATTTACATATATATATATATATACTTATATATCCACACAAATTTGTGAATTCCTTCTCTAAAAGGTAAGTGGTTATGTGTCTATATACACATATATGTTTTCACACCTGAGGACAGAATGAATCTGTAAAATGACCTTAAAGTACTATCTGAAGAATTCTTTATTGTCACACATTTATAGATGTGAAAAGGGATCTAAATAGGCATAAGTCAGCCCATTTAAAATCAAGAAAGGTACGTCAATGGGTGTTACAAAAGATTACAATTGATATCGGAATATTGTGTACATCTCGATCAAGAAATAACTTGAAGGCAAATTTCCATGCCTCGGTTATTGACTAGGGTATAACAAAATTAATATGCCACTTAAAGTTGTTTAGAAAATTCCGTCGAAATCCACGGTTAGAAAACTTTTAGAAAACCCAGTCAAAATCCCGTCGAAACCGCCCGGCTCGGAATAGTACATATCGCGCCTATTCCGCCGACCCTTCATATCCCGTCGATCCGCCTCTTTCTCTCATCCAGTCGACTTCCCGTAACAGCAAGTATCCTGACTCCGTGTCCCAACGATTGAGTTCCAGAGTTCCGTCGACCAAGTCTAGGGTTCTCATCGATTGACTTCCGACGAATCCTTCCCGAGCGCATCCAGGGTTCCCCGTCGACATAGTCCTAAGGACGCAAGAGATTCAGGCAATCCGGTCGATTCCCATCAATCTCATCGATTTCGTCGCCTTCGTCCCGCCAAATCCTCGGCATTAGGGTAACGGCTTCTTCCTCCTTGCAATGGCTTGTTGATAGTGTAGCTTCCTACTAGAGTTACTGACAAGGTTTAGACTTGGGTATTTCCTCCTTAGGTTTAAAATAGCTCCAAGAACCACCGCCGGCCTTGTCACTGGATGCGAACTGGTTCGAACCGGCTTTTCTCATGCCTCAGATGGGTTCAGGAACATCATTCTTTTGCTTGAAGAGGCTGGACTCACATTCATCCTGGAGCACCCATGCAAAATACTGGATAAGGAGGTGATGGAATTATTTGCAACTGTAAAACTTCGGCGTGAAGATACTGTAATCAAGTGTAAGATTGTCGGTGCAAGGATCAAAATGTCTGCAGGGAAACTAACACAATACTTGCAGCTCTCTAGCTCTGATCAAGAGGATTATCTGGAAGAACAGGATCGAGCTAGGACCCTTCTATTCTGTGGACTACCTAGAGGAATCCAATCTATTAAGAGGAAGGAAATGAACGAGGAAGGGAAGCTTCTGTCAGACATCATCAGGAAAGCCCTGATCTGTAAACTAGGCTCCCACGATCATATCTCGGGTGAGATGTTCAAGATCCTAGTGGTCATCGTCTGTTGGAAGAGATTCAACTAGGGGGCCATGCTTTTTGAGAGAATAAAGGATACTCTGCGAACCCCCAGTTTTGGACGGATTATTAGTCTTTATCTTAACCAACCTGATGGAGACAAGTTTGATATGAGTAAAGGAGTTCCCCTCCACTATCTGAAGAAAATGGACTCCAGTGTCTTTGATAGATGGGAGAGAAGGATCGGGCACGCTACCGTAGGTGAAGAAAGAGATGATTCCCCAGCTGAGTCCCATGGGAATGAGGACAATAGGACTCCAGCAGACTCCGTGGCTGTACCCGGTGAAGTTCCTGATATGCTGATTGCAGGAACTGAGGGGGAGTCTCTACCCGCTCCTACTGATGTTAGATCTGACATCTCTCTGATAGCAAGGGATGCAGTTGAGAACCTGGAAGAAGAAAGTGAGGATGTGGAGAAAGATGAGGCGGCCCTGGACAATAATGATATGGGAGATGGAGGTGCTGATCTGGAGGATAATGAACAGGATGTGGACGATGCTGTAGTTGAGAATGAGAACATGGATGATGAGGATGAGGAAGAAGGAAATGTGAGGCAGGAAGTAATGGAGCCTCAGGATGACACTGCAGTTCAATCTAAAAAACAAGCTCATGAGGTAGTTCCTGAGAAAAGCAGTGCAACTGTAGAGGGGGAGTCCTCTCAGCAAAGGCTGGTGTGTATTCCTGAGAAACATATAGAGGATGCCAACATTCCCACTGTGGAGACTGTGCATGTCTCTAGCTCATCCAGTGAATCTGCGGAAGGAGAAGGCCAAGGTATGCCTCAGGGTCATCCACTACAAGCTAATCTAGCTAATCATACTGTGAACATTGTTCAAGGAATTCTGGATGAACTCAAAGTTACTTTTGAGAAAGAACAAGACAAAGTGCTAAGAAGAATTAAGGAATCTGAGGATCTGATGCTAAAGAACGTAGTTGAAATTAATCACAAGCTGGATGTAATGGAAAAGAAGTTCGGGAAAAGTACACAGCAGCCGGCACAGCTGTCTCTCTTCTTATGCAAGGACTTAAAAAGAACACGGATGACCTAGCAGTGGTTAATCAGAATGCACATGTTGTGGCTAATAGCATCCAAAAATTTGATGCCAACATGGTGACTCTGAACGCGGATCAAAAGACCCTGCTGAATGAATTTTCAAAGACAGTAATGCACATTGATGTGTCCCTGCACGCTTACGCAAACTCAATTGCTGTGGAAGCCAAAAAGGGGGAGGAAGATTATAAAGCTAAGATGGAAGGGCTTCAACAAGTAATACTCGACAACTTCGATCAGACTAATAGGTATGTTTTTAAATCTAACAGATACTAATTGACAACTAAACTTCGATCAATCTAATAGATAATATTTGACAACTTCGATCAATCGAATAGGTATGTTTTTGAAACGGCCTACTGGTTAGTTCAACAGGCCTCAGGCATTCACGTTCCGGTTGCCCCTACGGAAGAGACTGCTGCTGCTGATGAGGAAGAAGAAAGATTTGAAGAAGTTCCACTGAGTGAGACTGAATCTAAGAAGGCTGCTAGGGCTGCTGCAAGAGCTGAGCGCAGTGCCTGGTTTGACCAAGAAGCCCTAGCAAAAGCTAGAGGCAAGAGAAAAATTCAAGAAGGGACATCCAAGGAAACGCAAGCTGAAAAGGAAATCAGATTGAAGGAGGATGAAGTGAGGAACGAAAGGTGGAGCCCGGTATCAAGGAGTATCATTCTGGACACATTTACACTACAACAGAGGGGGAGATAAATCAGAACGATGTTTATAATCAGTACGAGTGGGAGCTGCACAAGACCTTTGAAGCTAAATGGAACATTTTCTTCAGGTCCAACACTGTGGCAAATAAAGCTCCTCCTCCCAGATACTACCCGAAGCCAAAGGAATACTTCGAAAAACAAAGCAGGAAACACTTGGCGCAGCAACTAAAAGACGAAATAGCTAAGGAGAAAGAGACCTAGGATTTTAGCTAATGTACTCCTTATTGTTTATCATTATTATCATGTTAACATATGAACAATTATTGTGGATATCTATAAATATATGTGATTTCATGATTGACTCTAGTATTGCTCTGCTTGAATTTATTGTTCTTCTCTTGATTTGCTGTATATATTATCTGGATTGGTGAAATTCATCTTAGCTAGTAGGATTTTGGCTTCTTCAAATAGGGGGAGATTGTTGGGTATTGTATCCACAATTACCTGGATTTGAGGAAGCCTCCTGTCAAGATAAGATGAATTCACAATGTATTTGATGAAATATTTCAAGTTGTGCTTGCAGTTATTCCACGCTAAGTACACACCAATGTCAGGGTGCAGTGGGTCAATATACACGAGTCTGCGCAACGTAATCCCTTGTTGAGCAGATCAGTGTGTTGGCCTACGTGTACTTTATCTATTGGAGTGTACTTACTTTAAAGTACAGGGCTGAGAAAGATCAAGAGCAGACAAGGAGCAAGGATGGGTCAAAGCAACTCACGGGAAGAAAGACGAAAATCTTCTAAGTAGAAATCGTCGAGAATCACTAAGTGATTCTCGCCGATTCGACGAGAATCACTAGTGATTCTCATCGAATCGTCGAGAATCACTAAGTAGAAATCGTCGAGAATCACTAGTGATTCTCGCCGAATCGTCGAGAATCACTCGTTGATTCTTGCTGATTATTGTCGGTTGTCTCAACGCCGTCTTGATTTCTGCTTAAGGCAGAATCGTCGAGAATCACTAGTTGATTCTCGCCGAATCGTTGAGAATGAATTAGCATTCTCGCCGATTCGTCGAGAATGAATGATGATTCTCGCCGATTCTCTCCGGATGGCAAGATCTTCAGCCATAATTCTTCCAAGTAGAATTCGACGAGAATCATAAGTAATTCTCTCCGATTCTTCGAGAATCACCAATGATTCTCGCCGAATTTGCCTTAGGCAAATTTCTTCTGCTCGTTGGACCGGTCCAAATATTCAGGCGTTGTTTTGAACCGGACATAGGGTTTCTACTGGTGGGGCCCACAACGGTCATAATATATGATCTACAGTATAAATACTGTTTTATTTTGATCATTACAAACACGAATACACAAGAAAGAAAACCGAGCCGCTGACGTGACCTAGATCGCGAATTCCTCTTCCGCCGCCGCCATCGCAGCTCAAGAAGTTGTCGCCGCCGTTGATCGTGGATACCTCCTGATCTTCCGGCGACAGAAGCTTTGCCAAGCAATGCGTCTCACGTTTCCTTCTTGAGATCCTTTGTCTCTTGGTTTGTAGATCGGGAATACCTTCCCTTTCCAAATCGATCGAGACGATTGATCCAAGGAAGACCGTTGGTAGACCTTGCCAGCATAGCTACGATGGTTAGATCTCTAAAGCTCAGCAACCGCACTTCTTGCCGCCGCCGATCCCGAACGCCAAGCCGCGGCTCTTCTTGCCGCCGCCGGTTTCGTGGAGATTCATTCTAAGTGAGAGCTAAGGTCGTGGACTCTTCGTCTTCGTCAAGAACGCGTCATCGAACGAAGAGGGACACCTAGCACTCCATAAGTAGTTTGTATATTTTATACATTCCATTTTATTTTAGGAACGTAGGTTCCTCGTTATAAGGGTTGGGTGCAACCCGTGGTGAAGGAGTGGTGACTCCTTCGTTTGGAAGGGTTCCTTCTGTGAGTGTGAGGATTGGATTTCAATCCGGTTGGTGAAGTGACCGAGTCGTCCCTTGTTGGGAGATAGGTCGAAGGGGGAAAGTGGACGTACCCAAATCGGGGAACCACTATAACTGCTTGTGTCTGTTTGTGCTGTGTTGTTTTGTTTACTTGTGCAGGTAGAATTTTAAATCCGCTAAAATTGCTGCAAGACACCTATTCCCCCCCCCCTAGGTGAAGGTAGTTGGCACTTGGTGGACTTTCAGCCGAATCAATAGAGTTTTTCTAATCAATTTTTTTTTGCAGGGGAGTGACTCATCCCCGAGAGCACGCCCTTCACAAACTCGGGACTATTCCTTGACCCACTCGTGTGTGAGAGGGCGGATGCGGTTGCTTGCCAAGATGAGTCGGCATCGTCCAAGACCTCATCCAACAAGAAGTGGTCTGATCCCGCGGGGTCCAGCTTGCCTCGCCATCAGAAGCCTTAAAAGATATAAAGGGTCGTGGTGGCGCCACAAGTGAGGCAACAACAACAATAACAAAAGCCCAGGTACATGAGCTCACCCGAGCCCTCCCCGGATGGATTGTCGGAGAGCCCACTAAAGGAGACAGCTGACAAAGGGAAGGAGGGAGGCGAGCCCTCCGCTCCTCCTCTGATCAAGAAGACTACGACCCATGATCCGGGTCCGCCGAAGAGCCACCCCCTCTTGGGCCTCGGGGGAAGATGGAAGGATTCTGCCGGCGAGCCCATGGTCCAATAAGTTGAGTCGGCCCACCGGATCTCCGTCTCCACCCTCCAGCCCTCCTAGACTGATCGCCAGCTTTTTTTTTGGTCATGCCTATGCACTCGGCTTCAGCCTCCATGGGCGCGAGGATGACGCGGCTTACAAACACATGACCCTGCGCCAGCTCGGCAACGAGGGCTTGCATGCCCATATGCGGGCACTGGAGCTGCAACACATTATGGTCCGTCGCGGCTTCAACCTTAGCCACCTTTTGTAGAAGGCTGATCAGAAGCGTGACGTTGCCCAGGACAAAGTTGCTGACCTGGAGAAGAGGTTCGACATTGCCGAGGATTTACTCGCCAAGGTCGTCGGCGGGCTGGTAATTACTGGGTACCTCCTCCTCTTTTTACTTAAGATTTTTTGCCTTTTACACAATAGAATTTCTTACCCTTTAGTTCTGCAGGATGCTGAGGCTGCTAGCGAGCTGCGGTCTTGCGCCATTGGACTAGAGGAAAAAAACGCCCAGCTACGTGCCTGCGCTACCGAGTTGGATGCTCGCGCCACCAGACTGGAGGCGGACAATGATAAGCTGAAGGACCAGAACAAGGGGCTCGACAGCGAGATCATCCACCAGGAGAAATCATTCTTCCCCCCGGGTGGAGGCAAGCCCTCCTTCCCGTACAAGAGGCTGAGGATCTTTGGCGAGGCCGAGGTCGTGGAAAGGATGCAGATTAACTCGATCGAATCCGCCGAGTGCACCTTGCAGATCATGAAGTATATGCGGGTGCTGGTGGAAGGCTGTAAGGAGATCACGACCCGAGACCTCATGTCGAGCCTGTTCCCGTCCATGCCCCCCAGCAAGAAGGAGTACAACTTCGACCTGCCCTTCAAAAAAGCCTTCAAAGGTGATCCGTCTGGTGGAGCGGGTAAGACTGCCAATCTGGGGGAGGAGGCGAGAGCTGACCTGCACCTTTCTTTCTTCTTTTTTGTGTAACTTGACCCCCTTCTTTTTGTGACCACTGATAGTTTTACTTTCAAGACTACCTAAACACCTAGAGGGGAGTGAATAGGTACTTTTCCTTGATTTAACTTAAGGCAGAAAATAACTACAGTTCTTTGAGTAAATCAGATATTTCTACAGCTAACACAGCACAACAATCACAATCATACACACATCACAGATTGCACATAGTTTTATAGTGGTTCCCCAAGGTCTGGGTACATCCACTTTCTCCCTTCACCTATCTAGCAGTATGCTAGATTCGGCCTAACTTATTCCTTTAGCTCAGAATCATGAAGGATTCCTACAACTCAGAACCCTATAAGGTTCCTACAACTCAGGATAACAAGCCCTACCTCAGCCTTGCCACAAGGCCTACAACTCAGAGAATACCTTCTCCCACAACTCCAGACATAAACAGCCCTACCTCAGCCTTGCCACAAGGCCTACAACTCAGAGAATACCTTCTCCTACAACTCAGGCATAAACAGCCCTACCACTCAGAGAATAAATCTCCTACACTCAGCCTTTATAAAATAGGCTTACAACTCAGATCTATGAATAGATCCTACAGAATTTGATAAGGAATTTTATAATCTCTTACCCCTATTGAGAGAGAAGGGATAAGAACTTTCTTGATAAGCTTCTTGAAGAGGCTGATGGATGAAATCAACTTGATCTTAGCTTTCTTCAAAGATTCTTGAATCTGAACTTAGTTGGGTTGATTTCTTTTGAATATAACTGACTGGCAGCTTCCTTCTTAGACTTATGAAATAGATCTGAATCTTCTTGACAGATTAGTTTAGTATCTGCTTCTTGAGAGACCTGTGAATGTCTCCTTTTTTTCTTCAAATAGCTGGATCTCTCTTTATACAAACCTCTTGAAGATACTTCTGAATTCTTGATTGAATTCAATTTAGACAGAATCTGAATAGTAAACTACTTCAGATCGTCTTCTTAGATCTTCTCACAAAGATCTTCTTCTTTGTTACTTGTACTTTCTTGATCAGAGATCAATCTTTAATTGTGTTAGTTGTGACAATACTTATTTTTTTTCATTCTTCTGAATCCATCTATTTATAGACTTCATCCAAGGTAACCGGCTGATCCGGTTTATAACTAACTCTTGACATGTCTGATAGCTTCAAAAAACCTGTTTTAACTCACAGCTGTAAAGTCTTCAAACAGTTCTTGAGCCTTTGACTCTGTCAGCAAAGCGTCGAGACTGACTGTCATAAAGTGTCGAGACCATCTGTCAATATGTGTCGACACAAGTGACTTAAGTGTCGACACAGCCTTTGGTGATTTCGACATAGCTGCCTTGATGTCGACACAGCTTCTTGATACTGCATCTTGAGAATGTGTCGACACTGATTATTTGTGTCGACACAAACACTTCACCATTCATTAGCAATCAACTTGGTCTAGACTCAGCTGTGTTTCGACACAAGTCCTGTGTGTCGACACAGTTGATGTAGACTCAGAACATAGCGTGTGTCGACACTGCCTCCAGGTGTCGACACAGTTGTTTTCGACTCTGCCTCTATGTGTCGACACAGCCTCCCGGTGTCGACACAGTCGATGTAGACTATAATCTTCTGTGTGTCGACACTGCCTCCCGGTGTCGACACAAACTCACTGAAGTGTTGACACAGCCATTTCCAAGTGTCGACACAATCTTACTGAAGTGTCGACACAGCTTCCTCATGTAACACCCCAAAACTTGGAAGGGAAATCGACGGCGTCGTTTTAGCCAAGTTTGGGTTTTGGAGCAGGTGACACGGGCGTGTCAGGGCGTGATACGGGCGTGTCAGGGCATGGTCGACCGCGGAGCTTGTGGTCGACGTTTTGAGGGCCGACGTTCGTCGAGCTCAGGAACACGGCCTGGGACACGGGCGTGTCCCTGGCCGTATCCTTCTCGGGTTGTTTGCAGGATTTATTCTGCTATGCATGACACGGGTCACGACACGGCCGTGTCGGGTCTGACACGGGCGTGTCTTTGGCCGTGTCCTTCTCTGACTGGGAAATTTGGTCGGTGGGGGGCGTGACACGGGTCTCGACACGGGCGTGTCAAAGGCGACACAGGCGTGTCAAAGGCCGTGTCAACGGCCGTATGCCGGTTTTCGAATCGGTCAAGACGGCGAATGGTTGACACGGCCCTGCACACGGCCATTTGCCAACCCGTGTTCGGCCCAGATTTTGTTATTTTGGGTTCCGATCGTGGCCGTCCGTTTCTTTGATATGAGATCCAACGATGGGGAGCCTCCCTGGATGGTTTAAGGCCGGGAATAGGGTTTCAAACCCTCATTTTCCATTTGGCTTTATCTCTCTTGATTCTAGAGAGAAGGGAGAGCAAGGAGGAGGAAGAAGGCCAAGTTCCGGCCGCCGGCGAAGCTTCGGAGGTCCGTTTCGCGAGTGGAGTTCAGATCCGCGAAGGTGGGAGCGTTGCGGTGGTTTTCAACCGAGCAAATCTTCTCCATGGCTAGGAAGAGGGGACGGAAGGTAACGACACTTCTCCTCTCGGTTTTTAGGATTTAGGATGCATGAATAGCATCCCCTTCCTTTCGTATTTTGAGCACCGAATCTCTCAAATGAGAGGGATTCGTGTAGCCTAGGTTCAAGAGGAACCTCCGGGTTGAGTATGTTCATCCCGGCATGCTTTGCATTAGAGATCCGCTCCGTTAGCAGATTAGGCATTGTGGGTGAAGCCGTGGTCGCGACCGTTAGTCCGACCCGGTGATGTTGTATAGCGAGCTTCGGGGATTCGGTAGAAATCTGTTGCGGCAATACGCCATTATATGTATGCATTTTCCCCCCTTATATTTGAGTGAGTACTCGTGGTCGGAACCGGACAAGGTTAGCTCCGCATTGTGCGGTAGATGGTTTCCTTGGAGCACGGGAAAGACACGGTGCGAATGGTGATTGGGGTGGGGAAACCTTTGTTTGTGCTGTGCAAAGGCGCGGCTATGTCTCCATGGTCGGCTGGCTATCCCGTGACGCGCAAGTCATGTGGGGAAAGTGTCCCGGCAAGACTAGCCCCTTGTGTGGGACTGACGAGAATGTCGAGCAGAGGGCAAGCCCGGGCAATGTGGCCATAAGCGGGTGGGGTCCAGCAAGGCTTCTTAGAATCGGTCAGTGTGAGACGGAACCCTGACGTGCAAAGTCAGAATGTGCGGGCAAGCCCGGGGTATATGACCCTTGTGCGGGTGGGGCCTTTGCGAGGTTCCGTGTGACAGCGTGTGTGCCGTTAGGGACATGGTGGTTCCCTTGTGTTTGCGGCCTTAAGCCAATGGGGAAACGGAAGTACCCAGTGTTTGATGTTGTGCTAGATGCATACGAGCTAGGGTGCCTTGGGTGAAACCCGGGTTGCATTCATGTTGCATAGTAGGCCCCTTTCACTTTGTACAAAACATAGAGAACATGTATGCTGTATGAGACATCCAAGCCTGTTTTACCGCCTTATTATATATACTCTTTTGGTATACGAAGTGCTAACTTACAGGTGGAGTGGTACCTCGGGGTCCGTTAGGGACGGCCGGGAGGAGATATGTTTGTTACACAGTAGAGGTCAGCCTTTGCTGACCCACGTTACTTCAAATCCTTACAGGGCAAGGATCGCATGCAGGAGCTAGCGCGCCGGGCGAAAAGCCCTAAGCCTCATGAAGTGTTGCTGTGCTTGACTATTTTCCTTTCCTTTTTTTACTGCTGTTGTTTGACTATGTCCGGCTTGCATGCCGAGGTAGCCTAGGGGTGCTTGGCACTTTTTATATTTGGACTTATATTGTGTAAGGCCTTAAGGCCATTTGATACTCTTCTGTTAGTGGATAACTTCTGTCTATTAGTGTTCTGTTTCCGCTGTGTTTGTCTGGAGTTTTGAGATTGGGTAGTTTTATATCATCTTTTAATACTAAAGCTGTGGCGTCCGTATGTTGTGGTCTTTACAGGGGAGGTGTTACAATTTTGTATCAGAGCCAGGTTTGCGTTCCAATGAGAAGTTTCGCGGTCGAAAGTATAAGTCGAGTCGCGTATAAGAAGTTATCCACATAGGAGTATCGCGGGACCATGAGTGTCCTTGGGTTCGAGTCTTGCGATTAGAGACTGATTTGCGTTTTCTTGCTTGTGTTTAGAGTGCAAGCAACGAGGCTGGGACCTCGAGGCCAAGAGAAGAGCTCTCGGCAAGTAGTGCGACTGCGCAAGGTCCGCTAGGGATGGGGGTCACACCGGCCGACTTCTGCCGTATGCTTGCAGAAGCGATGGTGGCGGCCTAAGCTGCAGCGACAGCACAGGTAGCAGCTCCCGTTGCTCAAGTAGCAACTCCTGCTACCCCTGACACGGCAGCGACCATGCCGGTTGAGGAAGCCAGGAGGGTAGAGCCGCAGGCCGAGAGAGTGGTTGTCGGGCATGGGGACCGGCAAATGAAGTACTTTCTGAGTTTCCACCCTCCAACCTTCAAGGGAATAGGCACGCCCACAGATGCAGAGGATTCGTGGGCTAGAATTCAGGAGCTTCTGAGGGCGGCAGAGGCGCCAGATGAGAAAAAGGCAGAGTTCGCAGCCTTTATGTTAGAGGGAGATGCCAAGTTATGGTGGGTGAGCCGCAGTGGCCGGCAGTTTCTAGGACGCACACCGTCCATCGAGGAGTTTGGGAATGCCTTCCTGAAGAAGTACATTCCCGCCTCAACGAGGTTAGCCCTCCAGAGGCAGTTTCTACATCTGGTGCCGCGAGACAAGTCAGTGGATGAGTATGTTCAGGAATTTACTCGCTTGGGTCGTTATGCAGGGACGACCATGGCAGTCGATGAAGAGAGGGACAATCTCTTCTATCATGGATTGAGGGAGAATCTAAGACAACCCCTCATATCGATGAAACGTGCGGGTTTCAACGAATTGGTGGAGGCGGCCCGAATTTTGGAAAGTGACATGGAGCGATCCCAGCGTCGTAAGGGTTTCACACCCAAACAGGGGGAGGAGAAGAAGCCTGCTCAGTCCCATGGAAAGGCGGAAGGGAGCCGATGGAAGAAGAAGCCTTCCCCATATAAGTCGGGTGAGAAAAGTAATTGGACGTCCGGAGGGTCACGCTCTAAGGGACCGCAGACGTGTTACAGTTGTGGCAAGCCAGGCCACATAGCAAGATTTTGTACCCAAGGGGGCGCTGAGCAAGAGCCAAGGCAGGAGCAGTCCGTACGCTCCTGACCCAGTGCAGCAGAGAAAGGGAAGATGGCGGAGTCGAGTGCTTCCCGGTTTCAACCAGTGCAGCCAAGGGCCTACAACCTTGGGCAGCAGGAAGCAATCCGCCAAATCGATGTGGTGACAGGTATGAGAGTTCAACCTGCACCGTAGATTTCTTCCTTTCAAGCTTTTTTATGTTTGTTGCATGTGTGTAGGCTTTGTAGTGGTATCTGGGTACCCTGTTGCGCGCTAGGGTTCGAAGAAAATAAACGCAACCGAACTAGCAACCCGATGAGGCAAGTATACCTATCGAATTGTAGCAAGGGGACACAAGTGTCGTATTGAAATCCGGGAACTGTTGGCTATGCTTACTCACACGAACGCTATTATCTTATCGACGGAAAAAACTAGGGTTTTAGAAAATCTAAGTGCAGTGGAGAAAGTAAAGCTATACTAGAAAGAGAAACACTGCAATTAAGTAAAGCTATTAAGTAAAACGATTACTACGAAGGGTAGAAAAATATAAAATGGAAATGCACTCGATCAAGATTCACCTCGGCTAAAGACGATTAAGAAAATGCGATAAAAATCTAAACTTAATTGGATAAAGGTCCTTGACCGTGGAGGTTCCTAAAGCTTGAACACGCTTCTCTCGAAGTCGTGCCCAACTGAGTTTAGGAAGGTCCGACCGACTCTCGTCTAAATCGGAGGCCTAAAACTCGCTTTACGCGGTGAACCCCACTATTGGATTTTACTCCAATCCGGGAGATTTGGACGTCTGCCTCTCGCGAGGGGTGCGTACAACTCCCTTTACTCTTGAATGCTCACTTCATTCTTTCGGCCTCTCGGCTAGCCCAGAATGAAAGCAAAGGCGGAGAGTATATATCAAAAATATACCTCCAACCCGTGATTAATCAAGAGTAATTCAAGGCCCTAACCTAAAAAGAAAAGATTAATTAAAACATCATAACATAATCGCTCTAACCTCGGATCATCAAGATCGAGTACAAGGAGGATTAGTTAATCATAATGGAGTGGAGGAGGGGAGATGAGTAGAAAAGCATATAAAGGAACACAAGTAAAGGAAGAACACTTTTATTAATAAAAAGGGGCAAGTTACACTATTGAAATTAAAATTACAAGTGCATGAAATTGAAATCCTATTCTAGCCCTACAAGTAGCACTAAGCAAGAGCAAAATTACAATAAAAGCTAGAACAAACTAAGATTAAGCTAGGGTTAAACATGAATTACAAAGAGAGGGAGAGAGAGAGAGAAAAAGCATGAAAAAACTCAAGAACCAAAGGGGCAGCACCTCCCCCTCTCAACCAAAGCTTCCTGAAATGGAGAGGGGGGGTCTTAATTTATAGAATTTTTTCTCGGGTTGGTCACACCCTCCGACACGCCCTAGGGGGGCGTGTCAGGGGGCATGACAGTACTATGTTGACCTCGGGCTCTGGATTCTGGCGGGAGGGATGATTGCTTCGGTACGTCGGTGGTCACGCCCTAGGTCACGCCCGTGACAGGGGGGCGTGACAGGCACGTCATGTCCAAATCATTGGTCGGAAATCCATCAGTCACCGAAAAAGGAGGGTGTCACGCCCATGTCACGGGCGTGACATGGGGCGTGACAGTACTGTTTGCGTGCTGTGGAAAAACGGCATTTAATGCGGCGGCAGGCTTTGCGGCAGAGGGCGACACGCCCATAGTCACGCCTGGTGACACGCCCAGGGAGGGCGTGTCAGGGGGCGTGACAGCGGTTTTGACCGTTTTGCTGTCCCTTCCAGCAGGAGTCCTCGGGATCGGGTGACACGCCCTAGGTCACGCCCAGGGAGGGCGTGACAGGGGGGCGTGTCAGGTCATTTTGGACAATTTTCTGGAAACCTTCAAAAAGACAAGAAAAAGTCAGCGGCAATAATATTTACATAATAATGATACAAATAAACTAATAATAGACATGATTTGTACACTATAAAATAGAAAATACGATAATAGTTTAGGCTACAAAACGTATTATCAAATTCCCCCAAGCTTAAGCTTTGCTTGTCCCCAAGCAAAAATATAAAAACTAGATAATTATAAAAAGGACTAATCAAAAAGTTCTAATTATGCCTACACAAGTACTATGCGAAATTCTTAGTAGGGAAAAGGTGAAATGTAAGTATAAAACAATTATTTAGGTATGGTAAAACTTTTTTAAACTTTACTCAATAAAAACAAATCATCCAAAATTTTAACGAGATTTTTTAAATGGACTTAAGCAAAGCAACGAAAATGAAAAACACGCATTGAGTTGTTACTAGATCCAAGCAACGCATTATAATTATATCAATTTAATTAACAAAAATCTAAGTTTAAATCCAAAACTAAAACTGATTTACTGTTATTCTTTTCTTAGTTATTAAATAAAAATCAAAAAGCATGAATCAAAAGGACTTAAATAGGACAGAAACGTTTGGTTTAGGAAAATGATCAGGAGTGGAATTCAAAGATAAACGTTAAGGTTTTAAAATCATACTAAACCAAAGAAAAGAGTTTCAAAAACTTTCATAAAAATATATACACATTTTTTTTTCTTTTTTTTTTCATTTTTTTTTCTTTTTTCAAAACAAAGGCCAAAAATATTTTTATTTCCCTTTTTGAGCTAGCCAAACAAAAATAAACATCACTTTCGAACATACTTTTTTTTTTCTAAAACCTTTCTCCCACAAAAATCACAAAATACCCTATCAAAATCGTCAAAATAATTTATGAAACTCAAAAAGGCTAGTGTGATTCGATAGGTTGGAAATTTTGGCTTTGGTGAAACTGAAATGAAGGGAGGAGCTATCAAATGAAATCAGAAAAAGGCTCAAAAATGGCTAACTAGTGGTAAAAGTTTTTAGGTTGGCAAGAAAGCTCAAACGAAAACAAAAACAGCCTAAATCATTTTCACGCTTTTGAATTTATTTAAAACAAAGGTTTGAAAATTTTCAAAAAGCGAGTCCTAGATAATAAAAGAAGATTGATGAAATTAACTTGAAAATAGAAATAATAGGTGGCTTGGATCGTTCACATCTACTACGTTATTCAAAAGTTGACTTTACAAATATTATTCAAAAACGAAAAAGAAAATAGTGGATGATGAATTTTTGAAAAAGTAAAGGAAATAAAAAACAAAAAACCATAATAGAAATGCGAGTTTTTAGAAAAATATTTCACCTTAACATGCTACCATGAATTAGAAACACAGCATGTCCAACATTTTACTTGTGAAAAATAATTAAAAAGAACGAATAGAAATATTATAATTAACTAAGTTGTTTATAGGAGATTTTGAGTAAAACAAAACAAAAAACTAGGGGTACTATTGAAATACCAAAATGTCTAAACTATTCAAAAACACATATATTTTTTTAATTTAATTTTGTGAAATATTCTCTTTTTTTTGGATTTTGGATTTTTTTCTCTTTTTTTTTGGAATTTTAAGATATTCATTTTTTTTGGAAATATTTACAATATATACAAAAAGAAGATTATTTACACTACGCAAAAATGAAGAAGGAAATCCTCCTCCAAGCTTAAAACAGACATTGTCCGCAATGGCTAAAGAAGGGGATTGGAGAAGGAGAGAAAAATAAAGTACAGAATTGAAAGACAGAATTGAAATACAGGTACTTCCCCGGATTTATTTGCTGCGAAAGCTGAGTGATGCCGCTCCTCCGAATGTCTTCTTTGGACTTTGTGATGGATTCAGCAATGTTGGAGCAGGCGATCGCAGAAGCTTCAGCTTGTCGGAGCCGTCCGAGGCAAAAATTGTAAAATAAAGAAAACAGAAAAAGATAACTTGGGTTGCCTCCCAAGAGCGCCCTTTGGTTAAAGCGTCGTTGAGCTCGACGCATTAAAAAAATAATTTTGTCCAAAAATATTGTTGTCCCGAAATAAAATTGTCTTTAGCAAATAATTAAAAGTTTCAGATTACAGTTCGTGAAGCAGAAACTTAATAATGTTTGGACTGACATCATCATCACCAGAAAAGTAGAGTTTAAGACGCTGACCATTCACTTTGAAATTTCCCTTATCAGGGTGAGAAATTAAAACAGTTCCATAAGGAAATACTTCTAAAACAGAAAACGGGCCAGACCAGCGAGATTTTAATTTGCCCGGAAATAAACGTAAACGAGAATTATATAAAAGGACTTGGTCACCCGGCTTAAAGTTTTTAGGGTGCCTTAAGTGTTTATCGTGTAAACGCTTCGTCCGCTCTTTATAAAGTTTATTATTTTCATAAGCATAAGAGCGCCACTCGTCGAGTTCATTTAGTTGAAATTTTCGAAGGTCACCGACTGAGTGGGGATCGAAGTTTAAAAATTTTAAGGCCCAAAAGGCGCGGTGTTCTAACTCTACGGGCAGATGAAACGATTTTCCATAGACCAGCCGATACGGCGTACATCCGAGGGCGGTTTTGTACGCTGTTCGGTAGGCCCATAAGGCATCGTCAAGTTTGGCTGACCAGTCTTTTCTAGAAGTTGAAACAGTCTTTTCTAGTATTCTTTTTATTTCTCTATTAACTACTTCGACTTGTCTGTTAGTTTGGGGGTGGTAGGCAGTGGACAGCTTATGCGTAACTCCGTATTTGGTAAGGATTTTTGAAAATTGTGCGTTACAGAAATGGGAACCCCTATCGCTAATGATTGCGCGAGGCGTACTGAATCTAGAAAATAATTTTTTTAAAAACGTAACTATAACTCGGGAGTCGTTCGTAGGAAGAGCTTGGGCCTCAGCCCATCGTGAAATATAATCAACAGCAACTAAAATATATTTGTTTCCGAAGCTAGAAGGAAGGGGGCCAACAAAATCAATTCCCCAAAGGTCGAAAATTCCGCACTCTAAGAAATAATTTTGCGGCATTTCATTTTTATTAGAGATGTTGCCCGACCGTTGGCAACTATCACACCTGCTCACAAAGGCTTGCGCGTCCTTAAACAGGCTAGGCCAGTAAAAACCCGCGCAAAGCACCTTATGAGCGGTGCGAGCAGCTTGATAGTGCCCACCTGTCGGACCTTCATGCAAATGTTTTAGAATATCAATTCCTTCATCAAAAGAAACACATCTCCTTATCACTTGATCCGCACAAATTTTGAAAAGATGTGGGTCTTCCCAAAAGTACTTCTTCAGCTCAGAAAAGAATTTCTTCTTTCGCTGAGAGGAGAACTCCTTTGGGAGCACCCGGGCCACTAGATAGTTGGCGATGTGCGCGAACCAAGGAGAAGTAGATATATTAACTAAAAGCAGCTTCTCGTCAGGAAAATAGTCATTAAAAGATTTTTCATCTAATTTTTCTATAAAGGGGTTATCTAATCTGGATAGAAGGTCGGCGGCCAAGTTCTCGGCTCCTCGCTTATCACGGATCTCTAAGTCAAACTCCTGGAGGAGTAAGACCCAGCGAATCAAGCGAGGCTTGGCATCCGTTTTGGCAAGAAGGTACTTGAGGGCCGAGTGGTCCGTAAAAACAATGATTTTTGAAAGAGTAATGTAAGGGCGGAATTTATCAAACGCAAATACTACAGCTAAGAGCTCCTTCTCGGTTGTGGTGTAATTTTCTTGTGCAGATGTGAGGGTTTTACTAGCGTAATAGATGGGGTGGAAGTTCTTAGATATGCGTTGACCTAATACGGCCCCCACTGCAAAAATACTCGCATCGCACATAATCTCGAAAGGAAGGTCCCACACCGGAGCTATCATAATCGGTGCGTTAATTAACTTTTCTTTAATTGATTCAAAGGCAGAAATACAAGAGTCATCAAAAATGAATGGAGCGTCTTTTTCTAAGAGATGGGTGAGGGGCTTTGTGATCTTGGAGAAGTCCTTTATAAAACGACAATAAAAACCAGCGTGGCCTAGGAAACTTCTTATAGCTTTTATGTTTGTAGGCGGCGGCAACTTCTGAATAACTTCTATCTTGGCAATGTCTAGCTCAATACCTTTAGCAGAAATTTTATGACCCAAAACTAACCCTTCCCTCACCATAAAATGGCATTTTTCCCAATTTAGGGCAAGGTTAGTTTCTTCGCATCGTTCTAAGACATTTTCGAGGTTTTCTAAACATCTATCGAAGGAATCGCCGAACACGGAGAAATCGTCCATGAATACCTCCATAATGCTTTCTACGTACTTGTCAAATATTGCGAGCATACATCGCTGGAATGTAGCTGGCGCATTGCATAATCCAAACGGCATTCTTCGGTATGCGAAGGTGCCAAAGGGACAAGTAAACGTAGTTTTCTCTTGGTCCTCGGGAGAGATGGGTATTTGAAAGTACCCCAAGAGGCCATCGAGAAAACAATAAAAGCTATGGCCGGAGAGACGTTCTAAAATCTGGTCGATAAACGGTAAAGTAAAGTGGTCCATGCGGGTGGCGTCATTTAACTTACGGTAATCTATGCACATACGCCAACCCGTCACCGTCCGTGTCGGGATTAATTCATTATTCTCATTACTAACTACGGTTATACCTCCCTTCTTTGGAACTACCTGAACGGGGCTAACCCACTTACTGTCCGAAATAGGGTAGATAATTCCTGTGTCTAATAGTTTCATAACCTCGCCCTTAACTACTTCTTTCATGTTTGGGTTTATACGGCGCTGAGGTTGGATAGAGTTACGCGAATTATCTTCCATTAAAATTTTATGGGTACAGAAAGATGGGCTTATGCCCTTGATATCAGAAATTTGCCAAGCAATAGCCCGGCGATGCTTACGTAGAACTAGAAGAAGTTTATCGTTCTGCGTATCCGTGAGGTAGGCCGAAACGATAACTGGTAACTTGGAGTCTTTTTCTAAGAAAGCATACTTAAGGTGTTCGGGAAGTTCTTTAAGTTCTAGGGTAGGGGGTTCTTCATAAGAGGATTTTGAGATTCTTTCTTTTTCAAAAATAATATCTTCATAAACTTTTTTATAAGGAACGTAATAAGGGGTGGGGCTAGCAGCCAAGACGGCTTCTTGTAGCGATTCAGTGGGAAGAATAGAGGAAGAACAAAAATCAGAAAATTCTTTTTCAAACTCAGAAAGACAATAAGAAGATTCATCACTTCCTTGCAGTGATTCCGTTGTAAGAGAAGAGGAGCAAAAAGTAGAAAATTCTTTTTCAAAGTCGGAGAGGCAGTAGGAAGAATCATCACTCACGGCGTCTACGAAAAAACATGAGTCATCGTTCGCTAAGGTGTTCTTCATCGAAGGGGTGATAGAAAATGTGACTTCATCGTCGCCTACTCGAAGAAAGAGCTTACCATTGCTTACGTCAATGATGGCTCGGGAGGTGGCAAGGAAGGGTCGGCCAAGGATTAGGGGAACCTCGACGTCTTCTTCGATGCCCAAAATGACAAAGTCCACCTGGAAGATGAACTTGTCGACTTTCACTAGAACGTTCTCCACTATTCCTAACGGGTACTTGACGGATCTATCAGCTAGCTGGATACTCATACGCGTGGGGTTAAGTCTACCAATCCCTAACTTTTTGAACAATGAAAAGGGCATCAGGTTTATACTCGCGCCTAAGTCGGCTAACGCGTGTTTAACAAAAAGATCACCGAAGACACACGGGATAGAGAAACTACCCGGGTCACTGATTTTCTTCGGCAAACCATTTGTTAAAACGGTGGAGCACTCGGCGTTTAGCGTGACGTGCGAAAGATTCTCTAACTTCTTCTTGTTTGTGAGGAGGTCTTTAAGATATTTGGCGTATTTCGGCATCTGCGAAATAGCCTCGTGGAAGGGAATATTAATGTGGATTTGTTTGAAGATTTCTAAGAAGCGGGAGTACTGATCATCTTGACGTTGTCTATTAAGTTCAGAGGGGTATGGAGGAGTTGAATTATTTTTAAAGATGGGTGGTGGAGTGAGATTATTTTCTAAAATAGGGGTGATTACTTCTTCAGCAGATGGCGGAATTTTTAAAACGGGAGCGGAGCTTTGATTTTAAAAAACGGGAGCGGAGCTTTGATTTTTAAAAGCGGAAGCGGAGCTTGCCTTGGGCTCTTCACTTACCATACCGGAGACTTGCTTCCCACTCCGAAGAGTTATAGCTTTCGCTTGCTCTCTCGGGTTCGGTTCGGTATTGGAAGGAAGAGACCCTGCGGGTCGCTCAGAAATTATTTTCGCGAGCTGCGCTACCTGATTTTCTAAACTTTTTACGCTTCCGGTTAAAGTTCTTATGGTTGCGTCATTTGTGGTGATATATTTAGAAAGTAATTCCTCCAAGCTTGGAGGTTTTGGGTAATTTTGAAGAAGTGGTGGTGGTGGTGGTGGTGCAGAAAAATCATTTTGCGGGGGTGGGCGCTTCGCATTCGATGGATTACTCCATGAAAAGTTCGGATGATTTCTTAAAGCAGGGTTATAACTATTCGGAAAATTAAAACCAGGCGGATGAAAATTCGCAGTAGAAAAATTATTAAAAGCAGTTCTAGGCATATTATTAACATAATCTAAATGTTCTGGAGTAGGGGTTGCAGATTCCCATACCTGAGGGGCGGAGGCAGCAGTCATCTCTGTTATCTTTTTGCTTAGGATTTCTACTTGCAGAGCGAGCTGGGAGACGTTATCCACTTCATAGATACCTGCAGGCTTGTTCGAGCGGGACCTAGGCACATTCCACTGATAAGTGTTCATGGCCATGTCTTCAAAAAGCTCAAGAGCGGCTTCCGGGGTCTTATGATTTAAAGTACCGCCAGAAGCTGCGTCTATCATTTGCTTCGTGCTTTGATTTAGCTCGTTATAAAATGTCTGCACTTGTAACCATACAGGCAGCGCGTGATGTGGGCATCGTCTTAATAATTCTTTAAATCTCTCCCAGGTTTCGTATAGGGTTTCAGAGTCTATTTGTCCGAAGGCAGAGATGTCGTTCCTAAGTTTTGCAGTTTTAGCTGGCGGAAAATACTTCGCCAAAAATTTTTCAGTTAATTCATTCCAAGTGGTTATGCTATTTTTCGGAAGTGTGTTCAGCCACTGCTTAGCTTTAGTTCTTAGAGAGAAGGGGAAGAGTCTCAGCCTGATCGCATCATTTGTGACACCATTTATCTTGAAGGTGTCGCAAATTTCAAGAAAGCTAGCTATATGTGCGTTCGGATCTTCATCTTGAAGTCCGTCAAATTGCACATATTGCTGCACCATTTGAATTATGCTAGGCTTTAGTTCGAAGTTATTATTTGCTATAGCAGGGCGGACTATACTTGATTCTGTTCCCTCGAGGTTCGGTCGTGCATAATAGGACATAGTCCTTTGCACGGCCTCATCTACGTTGGGTTCTTCCATTCTTAAAGTAGCAAATGACTCGGAGTCCTCAACCGGCACTTGGACAGTAGGACCTTGAAATCGCGATCTTCTCCGAAGAGTACGCTCAATTTCGTGGTCCAAGTCCAAAATAACCGACGGACTCCCGCGGGTCATGCACTAAAAGAACAGAAAAGAAGAAGAGGAAGAGAAAAAGGATAAACTAGAAAAAAGATTAGAAATTTTTTTTCTTTTTGAAATAGATTTTTTTTTTATAGATTAACTCCCGAACTTCCCAAGGACTACCCCGTGAAGGGTTCGCAAGGTACTAGACAAGACAGTGGCGCTTAAAGCCCTTTGCCCTTTTCGAGAGAATTAGGTGGCGTAGAAAAATTGTGAGGTTGGTTTCTATTAAGAGCGGTGATAATTTTTTTTTGATTTTTAAAATTTTAAAGAAAGAGGATGAGAAAGAGAAGAGATAAAATTAATAGGTTCGTGTTTTCAAAATATCAACGGAAGTTGGTTCCCCAGCAACGGCGCCAAAAACTTGTTGTGCGCTAGGGTTCGAAGAAAATAAACGCAACCGAACTAGCAACCCGATGAGGCAAGTATACCTATCGAATTGTAGCAAGGGGACACAAGCGTCGTATTGAAATCCGGGAACTGTTGGCTATGCTTACTCACACGAACGCTATTATCTTATCGACGGAAAAAACTAGGGTTTTAGAAAATCTAAGTGCAGGGGAGAAAGTAAAGCTATACTAGAAAGAGAAACACTGTAATTAAGTAAAGCTATTAAGTAAAACGATTACTACGAAGGGTAGAAAAATATGAAATGGAAATGCACTCGATCAAGATTCACCTCGGCTAAAGACGATTAAGAAAATGCGATAAAAATCTAAACTTAATAGGATAAAGGTACTTGACCGTGGAGGTTCCTAAAGCTTGAACACGCTTCTCTCGAAGTCGTGCCCAACTGAGTTTAGGAAGGTCTGACCGACTCTCGTCTAAATCGGAGGCCTAAAACTCGCTTTACGCGGTGAACCCTACTATTGGATTTTACTCCAATCCGGGAGATTTGGACGTCTGCCTCTCGCGAGGGGTGCGTACAACTCCCTTTACTCTTGAATGCTCACTTCATTCTTTCGGCCTCTCGGCTAGCCCAGAATGAAAGCAAAGGCGGAGAGTATATATCAAAAATATACCTCCAACCCGTGATTAATCAAGAGTAATTCAAGGCCCTAACCTAAAAAGAAAAGATTAATTAAAACATCATAACATAATCGCTCTAACCTCGGATCATCAAGATCGAGTACAAGGAGGATTAGTTAATCATAATGGAGTGGAGGAGGGGAGATGAGTAGAAAAGCATATAAAGGAACACAAGTAAAGGAAGAACACTTTTATTAATAAAAAGGGGCAAGTTACACTATTGAAATTAAAATTACAAGTGCATGAAATTGAAATCCTATTCTAGCCCTACAAGTAGCACTAAGCAAGAGCAAAATTACAATAAAAGCAAGAACAAACTAAGATTAAGCTAGGGTTAAACAAGAATTACAAAGAGAGGGAGAGAGAGAGAGAGAGAAAGCATGAAAAAACTCAAGAACCAAAGGGGCAGCACCTCCCCCTCTCAACCAAAGCTTCCTGAAATGGAGAGGGGGGGTCTCAATTTATAGAATTTTTTCTCGGGTTGGTCACGCCCTCCGACACGCCCTAGGGGGGGCGTGTCAGGGGGCGTGACAGTACTATGTTGACCTCGGGCTCTGGATTCTGGCGGGAGGGATGATTGCTTCGGTACGTCGGTGGTCACGCCCTAGGTTACGCCCGTGATAGGGGGGCGTGACAGGCACGTCATGTCCAAATCATTGGTCGGAAATCCGTCAGTCACCGAAAAAGGAGGGTGTCACGCCCATGTCACGGGCGTGACATGGGGCGTGACAGTACTGTTTGCGTGCTGTGGAAAAACGGCATTTAATGCGGCGGCAGGCTTTGCGGTAGAGGGCGACAGGGAAAGCCAATGTGGTGGCAGATGCTTTGAGTAGGAAATACTTGGGGCAAGGAAATTGGATTGAAGCTCACGATGAGCGGTTAAGGCGGGACTGGGAGTCCCTTGGTTTGGAATGTGTGGCAAGAGGCGAGTTTAGTGTGGCTCGACTAAATTGGATTGAGATGCAGAGTGACTTATACGATCGTATTCGGGAAGCGACCCGTGTAGATGCGGAGTTCCAACCTTTCGTGGAGGAAGCTCTAAAGGGCGAGGGTAGCGCCTAGGAGATGGTTGATGGGATTCTGAGGAAGGGCGGAAGGATTTGTGTACCGCAGTTCGGCAAGCTCCGCGAGGAGTTGATGTTTGAGGCCCACTTCACTAAGTACTCCATTCACCCGGGTAGTACAAAGATGTACTTGGATTTGAAGAAGTCCTATTGGTGGCCTGGGATGAAGCGGGACGTAGCTTTGTGTGTGAGTCGGTACAAAACATATGCCTTGGTGAATGCCAAGTGTCAAAAGCTGGGCGGGTTCTTGAAGCCTCTTCCAATCCCCGAATGGAAATTTGATGACATCTCCATGGATTTTGTGCATGGGTTGCCTAGATCGCATCAGGGTAATGATTCCATTTGGGTGATTGTGGATCGCTTGAGTAAAGTGGCACATTTCATCCCAAACTGGAAGGAGGACGGTGTGGAAAAGTTGGTGGAGTTGTACGTCCGTAATATTGTACGACTTCATGGGATTCCGAAGAGTATAGTCAGCGACCGGGATGGACGTTTCACGTCTAAGGATTGGCGATTGGTGCAGAAGAGCTTGGGCACAAAACTCAAGTTCAGTACGACCTTTCATCCTCAAACTGATGGGCAAACTGAGAGAACGAACCGTACTTTGGAAGATATGCTAAGGATGTGTACTCTCGACTTCGGTAAGAAGTGGGAGGATCACCTCTTCATGGTGGAGTTTGCTTATAATAATAGTTACCAAGCTAGTATCAAGATGGCGCCATACGAAGCTCTGTATGGGAGGCGGTGTCGAACACCGATGTCTTGGACAGAGGCGGGAGACACCAAGCTTTTGGGGAAAGAAGTGGTAGCCGACGCTAGTGAGCTAGTGCGGACCATCCAATAGCGCATGAAGGTAGCTCAAGACCGGCAGTCGAAGTATTTCAATGCTCGCCACAGGCATATGGAATTCGTTGTGGGCGACTGGGTGTATCTTAAGATCAAGCCGTTCAAATGCATTTCGCGAATTCGCCGACTCAAGAAGCTGAGTCCGAGATTTTTGGGATCATTCAAGGTCATCGAGCGAGTGGGAGAGGCAGCGTACCGGTTGGCGTTGTCCACAGAGCTAAGTGGATTGCATGATGTTTTTCACGTCTCCGTCCTGAGGAAAGCTTTGTTAGAAGCCAGCGTGGTGATTGAGCTGACGGCGGTGCCGGTAGAGGAAGACTTGAGGACGCGAGTTCGTCCAATCGGGATAGAAGACTCAGAGGTTCGGTAATTGCGGAACAAGGAGGTCAGACTCGTAAAGGTCCGTTGGGACAACTGTGGCTGCGAGGAGCTCTCATGGGAGCGAGAGCAGGCCATGCTGGAGGAGTACCCCGAGCTTTTCTCCTCAGGTACCGTTTAGTTTTGTTTACCTTCCATGTTTTAAATTTCGGGACGAAATTCTTGTAAGGGGGGGGGGGAGAATTGTAACACCCCAAAACTTGGAAGGGAAATCGACGGCATCGTTTTAGCCAAGTTTGGGTTTTGGAGCAGGTGACACGGGCGTGTCAGGGCGTGACACGGGCGTGTCAGGGCATGGTCGACCGCGGAGCTTGTGGTCGACATTTTGAGGGCCGACGTTCGTCGAGCTCAGGAACACGGCCTGGGACACGGGCGTGTCCCTGGCCGTGTCCTTCTCGGGCTGTTTGCAGGATTTATTCTGCTAGGCGTGACATGGGTCACGACACGGCCGTGTCGGGTCTGATACGGGCGTGTCGAAGGACGTGTCTTTGGTCGTGTCTTTGGCCGTGTCCTTCTCTGACTAGGAAAGTTGGTCGGTGGGGGCGTGACACGGGTCTCGACACGGGCGTGTCGGAGGCCGTGTCAACGGCCGTGTGCTGGTTTTCGAATATGTCGAGACGGCGAATGGTTGACACGGCCCTACACACGGTCGTGTGCCAACCCGTGTTCGGCCCAGATTTTGTTATTTTGGGTTCCGATCGTGGCCGTCCGTTTCTTTGATATGAGATCCAACGGTGGGGAGCCTCCCTGGATGGTTTAAGGCCGGGAATAGGGTTTCAAACCCTCATTTTCCATTTGGCTTTATCTCTCTTGATTCTAGAGAGAAGGGAGAGCAAGGAGGAGGAAGAAGGCCAAGTTCCGGCCGCCGGCGAAGCTTCGGAGGTCCGTTTCGCGAGCGGAGTTTAGATCCGCGAAGGTGGGAGCGTTGCGGTTGTTTTCAACTGAGCAAATCTTCTCCATGGCTAGGAAGAGGGGACGGAAGGTAACGACACTTCTCCTCTCAGTTTTTAGGATCTATGATGCATGAATAGCATCCCCTTCCTTTCGTATTTTGAGCACCGAATCTCTCAAATGAGTGGGATTCGTGTAGCCTAGGTTCAAGAGGAACCTCTGGGTTGAGTATATTCATCCCAGCATGCTTTGCATTAGAGATCCGCTCCGTTAGCGGATTAGGCATTGTGGGTGAAGCCGTGGTCGCGACCGTTAGTCCGACCCGGTGATGTTGCATAGCGAGCTTCGGGGATTCGGTAGAAATCCATTGCGGTAATACACCGTTATATGTATGCGTTTTCCCCCCTTATATTTGAGTGAGTACTCGTGGTCGGAACCGGACAAGGTTAGCTCCGCGTTATACGGTAGATGGTTTCCTTGGAGCACGGGAAAGACATGGTGCGAATGGTGATTGCGGTGGGGAAACCTTTGTTTGTGTTGTGCAAAGGCGCGGCTATGTCTCTGTGGTCGGCTGGCTATCCCGTGACGCGCAAGTCATGTGGGGGAAAGTGTCCCGGCGAGACTAGCCCCTTGTGTGGGACTGACGAGAATGTCGAGCGGAGGGCAAGCCCGGGAAAGGTGGCCATGAGCGGGTGGGGTCCAGCAAGGCTTCTTAGAATCGGTCAGTGTGAGACGGAACCCTGACGTGCGAAGTCAGAATGTGCGGGCAAGCCCGGGGTATATGACCCTTGTGCGGGTGGGGCCTTTGCGAGGTTCTGTGTGACGGCGTGTGTGCCGTTAGGGACATGGTGGTTCCCTTGTGTTTGCGTCCTTAAGCTAATGGGGAAACGGAAGTTCCCAGTGTTTGATGTTGTGCTAGATGTATACGAGCTAGGGTTCCTTGGGTGAGACCCGGGTTGCATTCATGTTGCATAGTAGGCCCCTTTCACTTTGTACAAAACATAGAGAACATGTATGCTGTATGAGACATCCAAGCCTGTTTTACCGCCTTATTATATATACTATTTTGGTATACGAAGTGCTAACTTACAAGTGGAGTGGTACCCCGGGGTCCGTTAGGGACGGCCGGGAGGAGATGTGTTTGTTACACAGTAGAGGTCAGCCTTTGCTGACCCACGTTACTTCAAATCCTTACAGGGCAAGGATCGCATGCAGGAGCTAGCGCGCCGGGCGAAAAGCCCTAGGCCTCATGAAGTGTTGATGTGCTTGACTATTTTCCTTTCCTTGTTTTACTGCTGTTGTTTGACTATGTCCGGCTTGTATGCCGAGGTAGCCTAGGGGTGCTTGACACTTTTTATATTTGGACTTATATTGTGTAAGGCCTTAAGGCCATTTGATATTCTTCTGTTAGTGGATAACTTCTGTCTGTTAGTGTTCTATTTCCGCTGTGTTTGTCTTGAGTTTTGAGATTGGGTAGTTTTATATCATCTTTTAATACTAAAGCTGTGGTGTCCGTATGTTGTGGGGCCCTGGCCGGACCCATATTATATGGTCTTTACAGGGGAGGTATTACACCTCAGGTGTCGACATATGGACTTAGAATCTTTTTCCTGCATTCTAGCACATTCTTAACCTGCACATATAAACTCAAAATAACATCAAATACACCTTGATGTATATCATTGAGCCAAGTGAGGCTTCTCTAAATTAGGTACACATTTTCCAATGTACCCAACAATCTCCCCCTATTTGGAGAAGTCATAACCCTTTAGCCAATGATATACACCACTTAGAAAATAAACCTGATGATGTATATAAGCATTATATTATAGGGTACTATAATAAAACACATATCATTGTTACATCACAGAATAAAGATGTAAAAGAGAATGGTCACAGAACAATGTTTTGTATATTAACTCAAAAATGTTTGTTACAAGTTGTTTACATTGATTTCTTTAACAAACTAACAATTACATAGTTCTTGAACAAAAACAAGTAAAACTTAGTGATGAGTTGTAAATATACCTATATTTTCGTATTTTATTTAAGTCAATTTTGTTTATTTTTTGTCTTTTTTATTAGTTTTATTCAATAAATTGCTTATTTTTGTAAATATTATTTCTAACTTAGCTTTATTTTTATTCCAGAAAAATTCCAGAAAAAGTCAAAATGTTGACTGACACGCCCGTGTCACATGACCGACACGCCCGTGTCATGCCCTCGACGATTGCCGACCACAGGTGCCAGCTCGACGATCGGCGATCATCAAACCCAGCTCGGCACGCCCCTAGACACGCCCGTGTCAAGGTGTGACACGGGTGTGACTTAGCCACCTGGCCCGACGTGACGCGCGCGACTTTGCGGCCGGACCGTGCCCAGATCGACCTCCCCGACACGCCCCAGTCACGCACGTGACTGACACATGTCACACCCGTGACCTAGGGCGTGACCGCCACGTTTTCAGCCGAAGTCAACTATCCAGTCAAGTCACCCGATCAGCTCATGAATAGTGTCGATACTCCCCCCTGTCATGCCCTAGTCACGGGCGTAACCAACCCGAAAATTTGCCTATAAATAAGAGCTTCCAGGAAGCTTATTTTGTCCACTTTTTTGACCACTTTGCTTAGGGGAGGTGCTGCCCATTTGGATTCCATACTTATGTAAGGAGAATTTCTCCCCCCTCTCTCTCTATTAGTTTGTATTAGGGTTTTTACTTTAATAAAATTTGAATTTTTCTCTCTTCATTAGTATGAAAAATCCATTTGAATGCGCCTACTTAAGCAATTTTTCGTTCATCTTTTTGTGTTTCTTTTATGTTTTCATTTTTATAGCTTTCATAACTTAGTTAGATTTAGGATTTATCGGCATTTCTATATGTTGTGCCGTCCGTTTAGTTATCATTTTCCGCACTTTTTAGCTTTAGCTTTTTCTTCTTTATCATTTTCATTCATATAGGTTTTATAAAAACTCCCCTAAAAGTGTTCGTTTTTATTCTCTTTAACTTAGGCTCTTAGGAATGTAAAACTTCTCGTTCCTTTTTAGTTTTATTCTCACTTTTTTGGAGGTTTTATAAAAACTTATGAATAAAAAATGTAGTCGTTATAATTTTTCGTCAACTTTGTTTTAACTTTTTATTTGCAAAACTTTTAGTCCCTTTAATTTTTATTTTCACTTTTTATGCATTTCTACCGCATTCTAGCGGTAGAAATGCAGTTGTTCTAATTTTTCACCAACTTTCATTTTGCATTTATTTGCAAAACTTTTCGCTCCGGTTAATTTTTATTTTCACTTTTTATGCATTTCTACCGCATTCTAGTGGTAGAAATGCAGTCGTTTTAATTTTTCAGCAACTTTGTTTTTCTTATTTTTGCAAGTGTGTGTGCGTGTATGAGTTAGGTTTTACTGCTTTATTTCAACTCCTGTAGAGTGCGTGTGTGCGTATGCATTTATTTCCGCCTACTCGTTAAGAGTTAAATGGCGCTCCGCTTTCATTTCCCGCCCACTCGTTTGAGTGGGACTTGTCTTTTTACTGCTTTCATTTTCTTCCTACTCACTTGAGTAGGAAAACTTTGTGTGGGTGCGTGTGTTTTCATTTCTGTAGAGTGCGTGTGTGTGTTTTACTTTCAAGTAGAGTGCGTGCGTGTATGAGATAAATTTACTCCCGCCCACTCAATTGAGCCGGGACTTGCAATTTTATCACTTTCTCAATTATGTAGAGTGTGTGCGTGTAGGAGATAATTTTACCGCTTTATTTATCGCTTTCTTCAATTAAGAAGAGTGTGTGCGTGTGTGCATTTATTTCCGCCTACTCATTTGAGTAGGGCTTGCTTTATTTAATTTTCTTTATGGTTTTGAAGTGTGCGTGAGTGCCTGCATCAATTAGCCTTCAATTTATCTAATTGTCCTATTTTTCGTGTTTTCTCTTATAATTGTTCAGTGCTTAATTTAACACTCACGCTTCACCTAAAAACATAAAGCCGTCCCCATACCGATGAGTGGCTAATCTTTTTTAGCCTTCGGCATCGAAGAGCATTGGGACATAAAAAATGATTTGAAATAATTAAAAAACTTTATTTTTATTTTAATTTAAGGACTTAAGGTTTACCCCGGGTTAACGACGCATAGGACCACATAATCGATGTGTGGGCTCTATTTCCGTTATCCATACGCGACGCCGAGAGGCTGCACGTATGGACCGATCCCCCTTGGGTAAAGAGAACTGCGTACGTCCCCTCAAAAGAGGAGAAATATAGTTCTGCCGGATTGGGTTCCCCACCCAATAGCGGGGTTCTTAGCGTAAAGCGGGCATTAAGAGGAATCCTTCGTCGGTCTAACGATCGGTCGAATAGTCTTAATGTTTAGGTAAGCAATATTCCTACAGATAAGTGCGCTCATATTTTTGGAACCCCCACGGCCAAGTGCCTTTTATTAATTTAAAAACAAAGTTTAATAATTGTTGAGAATTATTTTAGTCTTAATCCGATTCGATGCTGAGCATTAACCCGTCATTGAACTAACTTAGTAAAATTCAGCTCTCTTTCTTTCCATTTTAATTAAACAAAAAATTCCCACATTACTGTTAGTAAGATAATAGTGTTCCTGGAAGAGTAGATATAATCAACGCGTCCCCGAGAATAATACGACCTCGGTATTTTCCCGAATACCGAGTACTACTTGCGATAGGTGCACTTGCCTCCTCTCGTTAGAAAACTCGATCTTCTAATCGGCCCGCGGAATCTGACCATTTCGAACCAACCACAGTAAGTCTCTGTTCCGCGGCCATCAAGTTTTTGGCGCCGTTGCCGGGGACACGGTCGTTATATTGAATTCAGGACTCTATTAATTTTACTTTATTTTCAAATAAAAAATTTTTATACAACAAAAAAAAATCCTTCCCCCTTTCGTTTTTTTAGGGTGTATGACCCATGGACAACCTTCGAGTTCTGAAAATCTTGAATTCGACCCCGAGATCGACCGCTCTCTTGCGCGTATCCGATCTCTCCGTCGAATTCCCTTTTTAGACCCCGCAGAATCTATCGGAGAACCCTCTTCTTCTTCTATGGCCGACCCAAATAATGCCCAACCGGCCGAGCGTACTATGTCTTACTATGCTCGGCCCAACTTGGATGATACGGGGTCGAGTATTGTTCGGCCCGCTGTGGCCAACAATAATTTTGAAATTAAGTCAAGTGTGATTCAAATGATCCAAAATGCCGTGCAGTTCGACGGACTGCCGGATGAGGACCCCAATAATCACTTGTCTAATTTTCTTGAAATTTGCGATACTTTTAAAATTAATGGCGTCACTGATGACGCCATTCATTTGCGCCTTTTTCCCTTCTCTCTTAAGTCCAAGGCTAAGGCGTGGTTACTCTCCCTCTCGTGGGGATCCATCACGTCCTGGGCGGAATTGGCTGAGAAATTCCTTACGAAGTATTTTCCGCCCACAAAAACTGCAAGACTGCGGGCGGACATATCTTCGTTCGTCCAAAACGACTCCGAGTCTCTTTACGAGACTTGGGAACACTTTAAGGAGTTCCTCCGCCGGTGCCCGCTCCACGCTCTGCCAACGTGGTTGCAGGTAAAATTTTTTTATAATAGACTGAATAGACAGACGCGTCAAATGATTGACGCGGCTGCCGGGGGCACTCTGAACAATAAGACCCCCGAGGCCGCCCAGGCCCTTTTCGAGGAAATGGCGGTGAACGCCTACTAGTGGAATGTCCCGCGGGCGCGCCCTAAGCAGGCGGGCATTTTTGAAGTGGATGCCACTGCTCAGCTAGCCCTCCAAGTGGAAAGGCTAACTAAGCAGGTGGCGGAGATGTCTGTTTCCTCCTCCACTCCACCTTGTTTTCTCCCCCCCTCTAACGTCTGCATAGTCGACGAATTCGTGGACTACATGGGAAATCCGGTGCGTCCCTCATTTCAAAACAACCCTTATAGTAGCCACTATAATCCGGGTTGGAGGAACCATCAGAATTTCTCCTGGAGTAACTCGAACAACGCGCAGCGTCCCCCTCCTCCTCCTTTTGCGCCAACGTTTCCTCCTCCCCCTCCTATGAAGCCATCCCCGGTGGAGGAAAATTTTAATCGTTATGTCGCGTCCAACGAGTCCAATATCCGGAACATCACCAGATCGCTAAAAAATTTAGAACTCCAGGTTGGACAGCTGGCGCGACTTATGTCGGAACGCGCCCTGGGGTCACTGCCAGGGAACACGAAGCCCAATCCAAGGGAAACCGCCAACGCTATAACCCTCCGTAGCGGTAAGGAGGTGGTCGATCCAAAACGGATCGATCCTCAGGTACATATTTCACCTCCGACCCCTCTTCCCTCTTCTTCGATTACGCAACCCTTACCGATTTTTAACGACAAAACTATTTTAAACAAGGCGTTGCCCTACCCGCATAAGTTAGATAACGAGCGAGTGAACGCGCAATATGAAAAATTTATTTTATTACTTAAACAAATTCATATTAATGTTCCTTTTTGCGAGGCTATCTCGCAAATGCCTAAATATGCGAAATTTTTAAAAGAACTACTTTCTAATAAACGCAAACTCGAGGATATTTCGCATATATCTCTCAACGCTGTCTGCTCGGCGGCTCTTACTAGTAAATTTCCCTTAAAACAAAATGACCCGGGAAGGTTCTCCATCCCGTGCCTTTTTGGCAATGTATTAGTAAAATACGCCTTGGCAGACTTAGGCGCGAGCATTAATTTGATGCCGTTCTCGCTCTTCCTGCGTTTAGGTTTGGGTACTCCTACTCCTACCAATATGCGCATCCAACTAGCGGATCGCTCGGTTAGGTTCCCCATCGGGGTTGTTGAGGATGTCCTTGTCCGAGTAGACAAGTTCACCTTCCCGGTGGACTTCGTCATCTTGGACATCGAGGAAGACGCCAACGTACCAATAATACTTGGTCGCCCTTTCCTCACGACCTCACGTGCGTTAATTGATGTAAGTAATGGTCAGCTTCTCCTTAGGGTAGGAGACGACCAAGTTACTTTTTCTATTAACTCCTCTATGGAAGACTCGTCGCCGAGCGACGATTTCTGCTATTCTTTAGATTCTTTTTATGAAGATTGTTCTTCTCCGGTTTTCGAGTCCGAGTTTTTAAACGAAAATATTTTTTCGCTCGAAAATTTTTATTGCGATGAGGACGCGTCTACGAATATGCCTTTTGAACCGATTGGTTCAAAAGACATTAGCACTAAAACCTCACTAGAAGAACCGCCCATCCTAGAACTCAAACCATTACCCGAATCCCTAAAATACGCCTTTTTGGGGAAAAATGATACACTCCCGGTAATCATTTCTTCGTATTTAAGCGATTCGGAGACCTCCGATTTATTGGAGGTTTTGCTTAAACATCGCCACGCAATTGCGTGGCAAATTTCTAACCTAAAGGGGATTAACCCTTCTTTCTGCACTCACAAAATTTTCTTAAACGATAATTGCCGCAAAACCATTCAGTCGCAGCGGCGTCTTAACCCAAACATGAAAGACGTCGTGAAAGCTGAGATAATTAAATTATTAGATGCGGGGATTATTTATCCCATTTCTGATAGTGCATGGGTTAGTCCCATTCATGTCGTGCCCAAGAAGGGCGGTCTAACCGTAGTGGCAAATGAGCACAACGAGCTCGTCCCAACTCGTACTGTTACGGGTTGGCGTGTGGTCATCGATTATCGCAAACTTAATGATGCCACCCGCAAAGACCATTTTCCACTACCGTTCCTTGACCAAATTCTTGAGCGTCTTTCCGGTCATCCTTTTTATTGTTTTCTCGACGGTTTATCGGGGTTTTTCCAAATCCCCATTTCCCCCGAAGACCAAGAGAAAACAACTTTTACTTGCCCCTTTGGCACCTTCGCCTATCGAAGAATGCCATTTGGCCTCTGCAATGCGCCGGCTACATTCCAAAGATGTATGCTAGCAATTTTTGGTGAGCTAGTAGAAGATATTATGGAAATATTTATGGATGACTTTTCTGTATTCGGATGCTCATTCCCGAATTGTCTTTGTAATCTTGATCGTGTCCTCCAGCGATGCGAGGACACGAATCTTATTTTAAATTGGGAAAAGTGTAACTTTATGGTTCGAGGAGGTTTGGTCCTCGGCCATAAGATTTCGATTAAGGGGATAGAGGTCGATAAGGCCAAAGTAGAAATCATAGAAAAACTTCCTCAGCCGACTAACATAAAATCCATTAGGAGTTTCTTAGGCCACGCGGGCTTTTATAGGCGCTTCATTCAAGATTTTTCAAAAATAACAAAGCCGCTTACTCACCTCTTGGAAAAGGAATCACCTTTTGTCTTTAGTAGCGATTGCGAGTCTGCTTTTAATTTTATAAAACAAAAACTTATCAATTCTCCAATTCTAGTGGCCCCTAATTGGTCCCTTCCGTTCGAAATCATGTGCGACGCTAGTGATATTGCCTTAAGCGCCGTTCTTGGCCAACGCGTAGAAAAACACTTTCATCCTATTTATTACGCTAGCAAGATGCTCACTTCCGCACAAGTGAATTACACGACGACGGAAAAGGAACTCTTAGCCATCGTTTTCGCTTTCGATAAGTTTCGCTCGTATCTTACGCTATCTAAAGTTATCATTTTTACCGATCACTCCGCCCTTAAATATCAACTAGCCAAAATCGACGCGAAGCCCCGCCTTCTTCGATGGATTCTCCTCCTACAAGAGTTTGACTTGTAGATCCGAGATAAGAAGGACGCGGAGAATCAAGCGGCAGACCACCTCTCCCATTTAGAAAATCCGGGTGCGGAAGCGCTCGTCGAATCTGAAATAAATGACAGATTCCCCGAGGAATGCCTTCTCGCCATTCGTTCGTCTTCGTCATCTTCGCCTTGGTTCGCAGATTTTGCGAACTACTTAGTCGCGCGGGTACTTCCAAAAGATTTTTCAAGTCATCAAAAGAAGAAATTCTTTTCCGACTTGAAAAATTTCTTTTGGGATGACCCATTTCTTTTCCGTATCTGCGCGGACCAAGCGGTTCGAAGATGCGTCGCGGGAGTGGAGTGCACACAAATATTGAGGCACTGCCACGAGGGTCCAGCCGGGGGGCACTATCAAGCCAACTGGACCTCTAGGAAGGCGCTAGAGGCGGGCTACTTTTGGCCCACTCTCTTCAAAGACGCGCACAATTTTGTGCGCGCATGCGATAGCTGTCAACGGTCGGGTAACATCTCACGTCGAGATGAGATGCCCCAAATTTTGTTTTTAGAATGCGAAGTCTTCGATTTATTGGGCATAGATTTTGTTGGCCCCCTACCTCCTTCTTATAAAAATTTGTATATTTTAGTAGCGGTCGACTACGTATCACGGTCGGCGGAAGCGCAAGCTCTCCCCACCAACGATGCGCGAGTCGTCGTTACATTTCTAAAAAAATTATTTTCTCGCTTTGGCACGCCTCGCGCTATTGTTAGTGATAGGGGAACACATTTCTATAACGCTCTAATGGCTAAGACGTTAGCTAAATACGGAGTCACGCACAAACTTGCCACCCCCTACCACCCGCAAACAAGTGGCCAAGTTGAGGTAGTAAATCGAGAGATAAAACGAATATTAGAAAAAACCGTTTCACTTAATAGGAAAGATTGGTCAGCTAAGCTCGACGACGCGTTATGGGCATATCGTACGGCGTACAAAACCGCTACCGGTTGTACCCCGTTTCGATTAGTCTATGGCAAAACGTGTCATTTACCCATAGAACTGGAGAACCGCGCACATTGGGCATTAAAACTCTTAAATCTCGACTCTAACTTAGCCGCTCAGAATAGAAAACTGCAACTAAACGAGCTCGATGAATGGCGTGCGAACGCTTACGAGAGCAATAAGTTCTATAAGGAGCGTTCTAAGTTTTATCACGATCGAAAAATTAAAACCCCCAAAATTTTTTCTCCGGGCGATCTAGTCCTTCTTTATAATTCTCGTATTAAACTTTTTCCTGGCAAACTCAAATTCCGTTGGTCCGGTCCCTTCTTAGTTGAAGAAGTTTTTCCATATGGGACCGTACTCGTCTCCCACCCGGAAAAAGGCTCGTTTAAAGTAAACGGTCATCGATTAAAGACTTACATAGCAGGCGACCCTGTGATCGAGTATAGCGAAACCATATCCCTCCTCGACTTATAAACCCGCCACTATAGTCAAGCTACGCGACTATAAACAAAGCGCTCCTGGGAGGCACCCCACGTCTATCTTTTTTAAAACTTTATTTATTATGTTTTCTATTTTTCTAATAAATGCAGGTTTTCTAATGGGCTTCCCCGAGCGCGGATCAGGGACGTTTTCTGCCCCCTCTTTTTCCTTTTTTTGTACATATACCTGCTGTCTTGTTCCTCATGCTTAGTATACAACATTGGGGACAATGTTGGATCTAAGTATGGGGGTGTTTTCGTATTTTCGTACTTTCTTTTTCACTTAAAAAAACAAAAAACAAAAACAAAACAAAACAAAAACAAAAATTTTTTTTTAAAAAAACAAAACTTCAAAATATATATAACACAAAAAAAAATCAAAAAAAATTTTAATTAAAAATTTTTGAAGTTTCATTTTTGAAACTTTGACTTATTTTTAACTCGGTCTGCGAGATCCGGCTCATCGAGCCATCCACATAACGAGTCATCTCGCGGCTACCTAGTTTATATTTTTGTAAATATTCTTGTAAATATTTTTGTAAATAATTTTTGTAAATACTTTTTTGTAAATATTCTTTCTCTTTCCCCTCTCCCTTTTTCCCTCTCATCCTTGTAAATATTTTTTCTTTTTCCCAAATTTTTGTAAATAGAATGAAAATTTCATTAAAAATACGAAAAAATTCACAAAATATAAAAATACAAAAAATTCACAAAACTTAAAAATCCAAAAAAAATTTTATTTTCGCATTTTTTCTTTCTTTTTAGTATGTATATATTAAAGATATAAATACAAAAATACAAAAAAAGAGCATAACTTCAAAAAACAAAAAAAAAATTTTATGTAAGTTTTGAAACAAATAAATCAAACATCTCATTCTTAAGTTTCTTGTTATCCAAAACCTTCGTTTTGAGTTTATTTATATGCGAATTTGATCAATTCTTTGTTCATTATTAGTTTGTTAATTATAGATTGAAAAATCTAAATAGCCGGGGTTAAGTTTTAAAGAATTTATTATACTTTGTTAAAAATAGGGGACTCGCTTTAGGCACTACTTCTAATTTTTCATAGATAGGAGCATGTGTAGCATGTTAGAAAATAACGACTATAGAATTCAATTATGCTTGCTTTTAGCTTTCTGAAAAATTGGAACGTACAATTTATAAAGGTTGCTCTCAATTATTTTTCAATTAAAAATCTAGTTCTCTTTTCTCCCCTTACCTATCATAACCTACTCGGTATGATAAAAATATTTCCCCAAAAAGATCTTATGTCAATGGGAATAAGATTTCATTCCGTAAACATAGGCACCCAATAAATTAAAAGATTATACGTTACGGAGTAAGAGGATAAAATTCATTACTCCAACACATATACATTGGGTTATTTATGAAGAAGAAAAAAAAATTTATGTTAAGGAAAATAAGATTTCGTTTTCCTTTAACATCCAAATCAAAAAATTGGAGGTTCGAGAAAAAAATAACCTCGCCTCAAAATCCAAGCATCTTCATAAACCAACATCAACCCCCTTAGCCAATTTCATGACTCTAGAACTAATTCAAAAATCTTTTTGAGAGCATAATTCGTAAATTGCATTATTTCCGATAACACTCCTATAAGCTAAAGTTCGTATAACTCCAAACTATTTTCTGTTAATCTAACCAATACAATTATTGCTTTCTATTTGATTACATCAAGAAGTCTTTTGGCCAAAACTTTTGCCCTGTTTAAATCATCTAAATAATTTTAGGACTTAACTCTTATATCCCATATATTTTTATTTGATCTCTCTTATAATTAATTTAGCGGTAGCAGAACTTAGGGTTTTTTATTATTCCTTATAAGTTCACCTCAAACTTTTGCTCTAGAATAGCAAAAGCTTAAGTATGGGGGTGTTTGATGAGTTGTAAATATACCTATATTTTCGTATTTTATTTAAGTCAATTTTGTTTATTTTTTGTCTTTTTTATTAGTTTTATTCAATAAATTGCTTATTTTTGTAAATATTATTTCTAACTTAGCTTTAATTTTATTCCAGAAAAATTCCAGAAAAAGTCAAAATGTTGACTGACATGCCCATGTCACATGACCGACACGCCCGTGTCATGCCCTCGACGATTGTCGACCACAGGTGCCAGCTCGACGATCGGCGATCATCAAACCCAGCTCGACACGCCCCTAGACACACCCGTGTTAAGGTGTGATACGGGCGTGACTTAGCCACCTGGCCCGACGTGACGCGCGCGACTTTGTGGCCGGACCGCGCCCAGATCGACCTCCCCGACACGCCCCAGTCACGCCCGTGACTGACACATGTCACGCCCGTGACCTGGGGCGTGACCGCCACGTTTTCAGCCGAAGTCAACTTTCCAATCAAGTCACCCGATCAGCTCATGAATAGTGTCGACACGCCCCCCTGTCACGCCCTAGTCACGGGCGTGACCAACCCGAAAATTTGCCTATAAATAAGAGCTTCCAGGAAGCTTATTTTGTCCACTTTTTTGACCACTTTGCTTAGGGGAGGTGCTGCCCATTTGGATTCCATACTTATGTAAGGAGAATTTCTCCCCCCTCTCTCTCTCTTAGTTTGTATTAGGGTTTTTACTTTAATAAAATTTGAATTTTTCTCTCTTCATTAGTATGAAAAATCCATTTGAATGCGCCTACTTAAGCAATTTTTCGTTCATCTTTTTGTGTTTCTTTTATGTTTTCATTTTTATAGCTTTCATAACTTAGTTAGATTTAGGATTTATCGGCATTTCTAGCCGTTGTGCCGTTCGTTTAGTTATCATTTTCCGCACTTTTTAGCTTTAGCTTTTTCTTCTTTATCATTTTCATTCATATAGGTTTTATAAAAACTCCCCTAAAAGTGTTCGTTTTTATTCTCTTTAACTTAGGCTCTTAGGAATGTAAAACTTCTCGTTCCTTTTCGTTTTATTCTCACTTTTTTGGAGGTTTTATAAAAACTTATGAATAAAAAATGTAGTCGTTATAATTTTTCGTCAACTTTGTTTTAACTTTTTATTTGCAAAACTTTTAGTCCCTTTAATTTTTATTTTCACTTTTTATGCATTTCTACCGCATTCTAGCGGTAGAAATGCAGTTGTTCTAATTTTTTGCCAACTTTCATTTTGCGTTTATTTGCAAAACTTTTCGCTCCGGTTAATTTTTATTTTCACTTTTTATGCATTTCTACCGTATTCTAGCGGTAGAAATGCAGTCATTTTAATTTTTCAGCAACTTTGTTTTTCTTATTTTTGCAAGTGTGTGTGCGTGTATGAGTTAGGTTTTACTGCATTATTTCAACTTCTGTAGAGTGCGTGTGTGCGTATGCATTTATTTCCGCCTACTCGTTAAGAGTTAAATGGCGCTCCGCTTTCATTTCCCGCCCACTCGTTTGAGTGGGACTTGTCTTTTTACTGCTTTCACTTTCTTCCTACTCACTTGAGTAGGAAAACTTTGTGTGGGTGCGTGTGTTTTCATTTCTATAGAGTGCGTGTGTGTGTTTTACTTTCAAGTAGAGTGCGTGCGTGTATGAGATAAATTTACTCCCGCCCACTCAATTGAGCCGGGACTTGCAATTTTATCGCTTTCTCAATTATGTAGAGTGCGTGCATGTAGGAGATAATTTTACCGCTTTATTTATCGCTTTCTTCAATTAAGAAGAGTGTGTGCGTGTGTGCATTTATTTCCGCCTACTCATTTGAGTAGGGCTTGCTTTATTTAATTTTCTTTATGGTTTTGAAGTGTGCGTGAGTGCCTGCATTAATTAGCCTTCAATTTATCTAATTGTCCTTTTTTTCGTGTTTTCTCTTATAATTGTTCAGTGCTTAATTTAACACTCACGCTTCATCTAAAAACATAAAGCCGTCCCCATACCGATGAGTGGCTAATCTCTTTTAGCCTTCGGCATCGAAGAGCATTGGGACATAAAAAATGATTTGAAATAATTAAAAAACTTTATTTTTATTTTAATTTAAGGACTTAAGGTTTACCCAGGGTTAACGACGCATAGGACCACATAATCGATGTGTGGGCTCTATTTCCGTTATCCATACGTGACGCCGAGAGGCTGCACGTATGGACCGATCCCCCTTGGGAAAAGAGAACTGCGTGCGCCCCCTCGAAAGAGGAGAAACGTAGTTCTGCCGGATTGGGTTCCCCACCCAATAGCGGGGTTCTTAGCGTAAAGCGGGCATTAAGAGGAATCCTTCGTCGGTCTAACGATCGGTCGAATAGTCTTAATGTTTAGGTGAGCAATATTCCTAGAGATAAGTGCGCTCATATTTTTGGAACCCCCACGGCCAAGTTCCTTTTATTATTTTAAAAACAAAGTTTAATAATTGTTGAGAATTATTTTAGTCTTAATCCGATTCGATGCCGAGCGTTAACCCCTCATCGAACTAACTTAGTAAAATTCAGCTCTCTTTCTTTCCGTTTTAATTAAACAAAAAATTCCCACCTTACTGTTAGTAAGATAATAGTGTTCCTGGAAGAGTAGATATAATCAACGCGTCCCCGAGAATAATACGACCTCGGTATTTTCCCGAATACCGAGTACTACTTGCGATAGGTGCACTTGCCTCCTCTTGTTAGAAAACTCGATCTTCTAACCGGCCCGCGGAATCTGACCATTTCGAACCAACCACAGTAGGTCTATGTTCCGCGGCCATCACTTAGACTAAGGCTGGACTGGCTCCTTGATGACAATCCCTTTGCCAGATTTAATCAGAGCCTGCACAATAGGTTCTGTATCTTCAATAGGCTTCTTGCCTTTCAACTCAGTTTTCTTTTGTGCATCAGCCTTGATCCTTTTCCTTTCAAAATAATGAAAGGGCTTGGGGAAATACTTGCTAGGTTCCTGAGTATCAGGAGGTAGCTTCCCCATCTTAGCCTTTCTCCTTTGTTGAACTATGGCCTCCTGCCTGGCTTCATACTTTTGTCATTCTTGCTCATTGTACCATTTTCCCATTTCATGTACTTGATCTTTTACAGATTTCGAGGCAGTTAAAATTATATTCCTTGAAGTGGGGCACCACTGCTCAAAGTCTGGCTTTAATTTTTCTTGCTCTCTAAATCTTTTCTTTGATAATAGAGCATCTTGCTGAGCTTTCAGACCAGCTTCTGGCATATCAACCTTTTCAATAATAACATTTGTAACTGGTAGAGGAGGGCTGTACATAGACTCAACTTGTTGATGTACCATTTCAATATCTGCAGGAGGGTAAATGACTTGGGCAACCTAAGGTTGATCACCTTCAAGTAGAATTGGTTGCACCCCTGACTCAGCCATATTATCATCATCATACAAGGGTGGATATCTCAAAGTGGTTCTTATGTTGTTGGTTACCCATTTGGCATGATCAGAGCCAGCATAGACTAATACCCTCTCCCCCTTTATGACTTCTCTGGTCATATGATCTCTTAAGTCCTCTTTTTGAAATCTTATTTTCCCATCCAGGTAATTGATTCCATCTTTAAAGAATGGCTTTAACTTTTGAAGCTTGTCACTAATTAACTTCTCAGATGAAGTGATGGCAGTTTTAACTTATTCTAGGGCAGCCTGTAACTTCTTATCATATTCTTCTATTTCTTTAGCCCTTGCAGCAGTCATTCCTGTAACAGCAGTTGTTAACTCAGTGACAATCACATTGTGAGATTCTTTCAGATTGTTATTCATTCTTATTTGATTTTCAAGGACATAGCCTTGTTTGACAGCCATCTCATCCACTTGCTTCTTTATTTCATCTTGTTGCTTGGCAAGAAATACCACAGCATTGCCTCCCTTGTGGAAGCAATCTGTCATCTCTTTTTTATTCTGATTTACCTCAAATCTGATAGACTTTATCTCTTGGGGTAGATCAAATTGAAGAGCCTTTTGGCTTTCATCCACATAAGTTTCTAGAGCCAATCTCTGCTCATCCATTTTGACTTGTAAATCCACCAAAAGTTTATTGTAATCAATTACAGGTGCTGGTTGGGAAGAAGTAGCTTGTAAAGCCTGCTTATAGCTTTGACTTCTTCTCTTAAAGACCATTAATTTTCTCTTCTTTGCCTCCCTAACTTATTCATGCTCAGATTCTGAAAAACTTTCAATATAAACTCTCTCTTGAGGAGTGGAAGAAATTTCTTTCTCAGCTACTTGTTGTCATTCCTATATATCAACTTGCTCCCCCTCAACCCATACTTGCTCCCCCTCAAATCTTAGGGTCTCCATTTTATCTACTTCTCCTCCAAGATCAGGAAACAGCTCTTCAAGAGTGAATTCTTGTTCTGTGAGAGTAGGAGATAGTACTTTCTCAGCAGCAGCAGCAACTCCAGAAATATCTAGATCAGTTTGAGAAACAATGTCCTCTGATAAATTGATTCTTTCTTCCTCTTGTACCTGTTCAGACTCTGGCTCCCCCTGCAAATGTGCATTCTCAGCATTGTCCTGGACTTGTATACTTTCTAGCTCCACCTGCACTTGTGCAATAACTGTCTCCCCCTGTACCTGTGAAGATATAGTATCTTCCTGGACTTGTGCATCTTCAGGACCATGCTCTTGCCTGTCCACGTCAGGCATTTCTTTAGAAAGAACTCTATCCCATCTTGAGAATAACCTTATGTCCATTCTCCTCATGTGGTTTATCTTTGATCCAGGAATCTGTTGCATGACCCCTGGAATTATTCCAGCCAGGTACAGACTCATGATCCTAGCCAAGTTTCACTTCTTGATTCCTTCTTTAATCTTATCAAACAATACTGCAGACCAATTGGTTTAAATTTTAAAGATTACCCTTGTCATCAGGCTGAACATATAGGATGATATCCTATCATGGCCACCTGGTTTACATAAGATCACTTTACCTATTATTTCAGACAGGAATTTCCCCTGATGATTCATGCCCTTCCTGTTGATGGCAGATCCTATTTTTATGGTTGGATCCAATCCACACCATTGAAGCGCATCCCTGGTCCTTAAGGCTGGCAACTCTTCCTCCTCATGTATTTTAGGAAGATGGAGAATCTTGCTCAACCTTTTCTGAGATAGCTTGACTTTTTCTCCATGTACAGTGGATTTGATCTTCAACCCAGTTGAGTCCAGTGATGCAATAGTATAGAACTCGAATACTTCTTTCTTCCATATCTTAGTAGGTTCAGAGATAAGATATTCTAATCCATTTTCTGCAAGAAGTGAAATGACATGTTTGATCTCTGAGTCGGCATCATCGAATGCATGCCTAACCAACTCATATCCTTCATTGGCATTGTCTTCAACCTTGGGCGCCATTGGAATGAAGAGAAAGCTTGATTGGAGAGGAGAGAGTTTGTCGACACAAGGTTTTTGTCTCGAAACCCTTGTGAGCGTGTCGACAGAATAAGTTCTTGACTTATTTATACCCTTCTGATCAAAGAAGGTCAAAAGGCGGGCAAAACTGTCTAAAAGTGTCGACACAGTTGGAATGTGTCGACACAAACTTCTATTGTCTCGACCACGGCGCTGACTACTATGTGTCGACACCAATTGATGATATGCGACACTGGAGATACTTAGTAGTTCATCAAAAATTCTGTGTCGACTCTTATTACAAGTGTCGACACAAAATCTGTAAGTGTCGACACCATTACTCTGGTTGTGTCGACACTACATTTCTTGATGTGTCGACTCTTTGTCCCTTAGGTGTCGACACATTTTCTCTGTGTCGACACAATTTCCCTGAATTGTCGACATGACTTTTTTGTGTCGACACTTTATTACTGAATGTGTTGACACAATTTTACTTAGCCATTTTTTGGTAAACTAACATATAGTCAGCATTCCTAATTCAATTTTAAATCTATTGAATTTAGTTTCATCCAGAGGCTTAGTAAATACATCTGCAATTTGATAATCAGTTTTAACAAATTCTAATGAGATGTCTTCTTTTTCTACATGTTCTCTAAGAAAATGGTATTTTATCTCTATATGCTTAGTCCTACTATGTGAAATAGGATTGTTTGCAATAGAAATGGCACGTTTAGAAACACACAATAAAGGTGTTCTACTTACTTGAATACCATAGTCTCTTAGCTGATGTTGAATCCACAACAGATGTGCACAGTAACTTCCTGCTGCCACATATTCAGACTCAGTTGTGGATATTGCCACACTAGTCTGCTTCTTACTGCTCCAAGATATCAATCTTCCTCCCAGGAATTGGCATGTACCTGTAGTACTTTTTCTATATTCTCTACAGCCTGCAAAATCTACATCTGAATAACCTGTTAGTAGAAAATCTCAATTCCTAGGGTACCAAAGGCCTAGATTAGGTGTGCCCTTTAGATATCTCAAAATCCTCTTGACTGCAGTATAATGTGATTCTTTAGGGCATGCTTGGTACCTAGCACAGACACATGTTGCATACATAATGTCTGGTCTAGTAACAGTGAGATATAAAAGAGAGCCAATTATTCCTCTATACAAAGACTCATCTACGGGTTTACCTGCATCATCTTTGTATATAGGCATACTTGTTCCCATAGGAGTTCTCATGGTGGAGGATGATTCCATACCATACTTCTTAATTAACTCCTTGGTGAACTTAGACTGGGATATGGACAATCCATCATCAGTCTGTCTTACTTGGAGTCCCAAGAAGAACTTAAGTTCCCCCATACTGCTCATTTCAAACTTCCCTTGCATAAGTTTGGCAAACTTCTTGCAAAGGTTGTTCTCCGTAAACCCAAAAATTATGTCATCTACATAGATCTGAACTAAGATTATCTTCCCTTTAGATTCCCTTAGGAATAGAGTTTTGTCTATTTTACCTCTTGAGAATTTATTCTCAATAAGGAAAGTAGATAGGGTTTCATACCAAGCCCTTCGGGCTTGCTTTAACCCATACAATGCTTTCCTAAGTCTATAGACATAACCAGGTTTAAGAGAATCTACAAAACCTGATGGCTGCTCTACATAGACTTCTTCTTTTAGATCACCATTCAGGAATGCTGATTTCACATCCATTTGATATACCTTGAAGCCTTGATATGCTGCATAGGCAAGGAACATTCTTATTGCTTCCAGTCTTGCTACTGGGGCAAATGTTTGATCAAAGTCTATTCCCTCTTCCTACTTGTATCCTTTTGCAACCAATCTTACTTTATTCTTCACAATAACTCCATTCTCATCCAACTTGTTCCTAAAAATCCACTTTATACCAATGATGTTGTGGTCTTTTGGTTTAGGAACCAACTCCCAGACCTTGCATCTTCTAAACTGATTAAGCTCCTCTTGCATAGCATTAATCCAGTGTTGGTCTTAGATAGCTTCTTCAAATTTCTTTGGCTCCAGTTAAGATAGAAAACTTGAGTACAGGACTGTATTCAGATTTCTACTTCTGGTTTACACTCCATGTCTTGGATCACCAATTATCTGATTTGCTGGATGATCCTTTAGATGTCTTATAGCAGGAGGTAGACTTCCTTCTAGCTGAACACCTCCAGTTTCTTCATTATACTGCACCTCTTGGTTGTCATTAGCTTTTAGAGAGTCTTGTACTCCCCCTGGACAGTAGCCATCATTTTCCAATACTTGATCTGCAGTTGAGCCTTCTGCAATGGAAAGCTTGTCCATTCAATTGCTTATACCTGTTGGACTACATGAACTACAAGGCAACTCACTGTTGATTAATCTAGTTTCATCAAATACAATATGTACAGATTCCTCTACAACCTGTGTAATCAAGTTGTAGACCCTTTAAGCCTTACTATTATTATTGTACCCAACAAATATCCCATCTTGGGATTTGGCAGCAAACTTAGTTAAATAAGACTTGCCATTGTTAAGGATATAACACTTGCAACCAAAGATCCTAAAATAGGATAAATTTGGTTTTCTACCTTTCATAATCTCATAGGGAGTCTTTTTGTGGCACTTAGTGATAGAAGCCCTGTTGAGTACATAACATGTAGTGTTTACTACCTCAGCCCAGAAATATTCTGGGAGAGAAGTGTCACTCAATAGAGTTCTACCAGCTTCAATCAATGTCCTATTCTTTCTTTCAGCAATACCATTTTGTTGAGGTGTTCTAGGTGAGGAGAATTCTTGAAAAATCCCAAACTCTTCACACAATCTTGTCATACTTTCAGATTGAAATTCAGTGCCATGGTCACTTCTGATTTTGACCACTGTACTGTCCAGTTCATTCTGAATTTGTCTGACAAAACTGTGTAAAACACTTGGGGTTTCAGATTTCTGTCTTAGAAAGAACACCAAGGAATATCTAGAATAGTCATCTACAACCACAAAAGTGTAGACCTTCCTACCTAGACTATGAACTGGCATAGGACCAAAAAGATCCATATATAAGAGGTATAGACACCTCACTGAATCCTTGTTTTCAAGGCTATGAAAGGAGGATTTTGTCTGCTTGCCCTTTTGACAAGCTGAACATATCCCTTCATTTATAAACTTAACTTGAGGATCATTCCTCACTAACTCTTTACTAAAGAGTTGGCCAATTGTCTTGTAGTTAAGATGAGCCAGTCTCTTGTGCCATTTAACACAATGAGATGCTTTCTCATCAGCTACAAGACAAATAGGAGAACCTTTGTTCTCACACCCAAAATCAAGACAATAAACATTTCTCTTTCTATATCCTGTCAAAATAATCTTTTGATCACTTGACCTTTTGATATGACATCCATTCTTAACAAATGAATGTCATATCTTAGATCACTCAGCTGACTTATGCTTATCAGGTTGTGTTTCAAACCTTTTACATATGCCACTTGAGTGATGGTAATTTGGTTGGAAGAGATGTTACCAAATCCTTTGATGATTCCTCTTTCAGATCCACCAAAGATTACTTTAGGCCCATCCTTGATAGGTGTGTACTCCTTCAGTAGCCCCTTTGTTCCAGTCATGTGCTTTGAACATCCACTGTCCAAGTACCATATAGGGGCATGACAACTTGGACTTTACGGCAATACAGAATTACTTTCCCTTAGAACCCAAGTAAGTCTTGGGTCCTTGGTTCAAGTTAGCACCATTCATATCAAAACTACCAGCAGCTCTTCTAACTGGTAGACTGTTGTTCTTCCTGACACTTATGTTATGCCAGCAGTCTAAGGCAAAATGGTCTGTCTTGCCACAACACCAGCATTCATACTTGTTGTATCTAGGTCTAGATACATTTTTGCCAGAAGAATTTCTGTTCTGTGCTGGTGCTGCTACAGCTACACCCACTGATTTCTTATAACCATGGTGTTTATAAACATGGGCTGACTTATTGACATAAGCACCCTTGTCATTCAGAACTTCAGACTTATTATGACCTTGAGTATTCTCAAAGTCATACTTGTTAGAAGGCTCATGCACCTTTCTAAAAACTACAGGGACTTTAAAATTCAATGGCTGAACAGAGGCTTTGCCCTTTCTCTTGAAATGGGCAGCCCTGGTGTTACCTTTATAGCCTATTCCAGCCTTACCCTTTTGAGCCACAAACTCATCTATTAAGGGCAAGGCTAATTTTGGCTTAGAGTAACTAGCCACCAAATCTTTCTCTACTTGAAGTCTGACTTCCAGACCTTTAATTAGATCATTTTTATATGTGATTGTACCAATCTGAATAACCGTAATAGTTTCCAGCTTGGCAACCTCATTCATTTGTTGATCAAATTATTTCTCTAAATAAGATGCAGTCATCTTAAGATCTGTAATTTCCTTAGCCTGATTTTTGGACAGGTTTTTGCTTTTCTTAAGTGCCTGCAATAAGTCCCCATATTCATCTATCAACTGATGAATATCTCCTTCAGATTCTGATCCATCATCATCACTTGATGAAGATGAATCTGACTCTGAACCAGTACTGTAATCAGAAATTCTAGAATTACTTTGTACCTTATTGGGACCAGGCTGATCCTGGCACTTGTTGTCTTCTGATTCAGCCATCAGTCCCATGCAATGATTGTCTTCTTGTTAATTGATGGAGTCAAGTAATTGCATAAACTCCTATTCTTCACTAGCTGCATACAGTCCAATGTATGCTTCTGCTTCAGATTCTGACTCGTAGGAGGATTGATCTGTAAGACTCTTCTCCTTCTAAGCAACAAAGGATTTCTCCTTCTTGCCCTTTTGTTGAGTCTTCTTTTTATCTACTGAATCCTTCCTCTTTTCTGGAAACTCAGCCACCACATGCCCAGGCCTATTGCAGCAATAACAAACAATTTTTGATGTTGTAGCTTTGCTGGGCTTAGACCTACTCATTTCCTTTCTTGATGATTTTCTCTTTTGATAGTAGTCATTAACTGGCTGTGATGTGGAGGGCCTTTACTTCCACTGATTCTTCTTCAAGAACCTCTGAAACTGCCTTGTAAATGCAGCAAAATCTGCATCTGAATCACTGCTATCTGAGTTCTGATTGCCTAAATTTTCTGAGATAACTTTAGCAACTTCCTTAGGAGGTGATGGAGACATCCTCCTGCTCTTTTTAGTGGCTTCAACCTTGAAGACCACTGACTTTTCTCTATGCTCTCCTTTTGTATTTCTTTCTTCCTCCTTCCTAGCCATTAGGTTTATTTCATATGATAGCAACTTTCAAAATAAGGTTGGAGGAGAAATGTCTGCTAGTTTGGCCACTTCTCTAATTGCATAAATCTTAGTATCTCAATCCTTTGTCAAGGATCTTAGGAATTTGTCATTCAGCTCATAAGTACTGAAGACCCTTCCATAGGACATCAGTTCATTCACTATCCTGTAGAATTTCTTGTAGCATTCAGATATGCTATCAGACTTCCCTTGTCTGAAACTCTCATATTCTTGATTGAGCATAGACTTTCTATCTTGTCTAAATTCTTCAGAACCTTCCATGTAGACAATCAAAGTGTCCCACATTTTCTTGGAGGTTTTGCAGTGAATCAAATTTTGGAAAGTAGAATCATCTATGGCACTCACTATGATATTCTGAGCTCTTTTATCAATAGTTGCCAATATAATCTCATCCTTGGTCATTTCAGAAAAATCTTTAGGAGTTCTTTGATTTGCATCTAGAACCGACACATTCATTGGGATATATGGACCTTCTTTTACTGTGATATATATCCTTGGGTCAGAGGCCTCCATAAATAACCTAACCCTTTCTTTCCAGATTCCAAAAATCTCTTTCCTGCAGATTGGTAATTTCATTGACCATAATTCCTTGTGATTCTCTCCAGAACCCATTTTCTTGATTCTTGATTTTGCCTTAGGGATCTAACTCAGACAGTTAAGTCTTTCTCTGAGCAACCTGGCTCTGATAACACTTGATAGTTTTACTTTCAAGACTACCTAAACACCTAGAGGGGGGTGAATTGGTACTTTTCCTTGATTTAACTTAAGGCAGAAAATAACTACAGTTCTTTGAGTAAATCAGATATTTCTACAGCTAACACAGCACAACAATCATAATCATACACACATCACAGATTGCACACAGTTTTATAGTGGTTCCCCAAGGTCTGGGTACATCCACTTCCCCCTTCACCTATCTAGCAGTATACTAGATTCGGCCTAACTTCTTCCTTTAGCTCAGAATCCAGAAGGATTCCTACAACTCAGAACCCTATAAGGTTCCTACAACTCAGGCTAACAAGCGCTACTTCAGCCTTGCCACAAGGCCTACAACTCAGAGAATACCTTCTCCTACAACTCAGGCATAAACAGCCCTACCTCAGCCTTGCCACAAGGCCTATAACTCAGAGAATACCTTCTCCTACAACTCAGGCATAAACAGCCCTACCACTCAAAGAATAAATCTCCTACACTCAGCCTTTATAAAATAGGCTTATAACTCAGATCTATGAATAGATCCTACAGAATTTGATAAGGAATTTTATAATCTCTTACCCTTGTTGAGAGAGAAGGGATAAGAACTTTCTTGATCAGCTTCTTGAAGAGACTGATGGCTGAAATCAACTTTATCTTAGCTTTCTTCAAAGCTTCTTGAATCTGAACTTAGTTGGGTTGATTTCCTTTGAATATAACTGACTGGCAGCTTCCTTCTTAGACTTCAGAAATAGATCTGAATCTTCTTGACAGATTAGTTTAGTATCTGCTTCTTGAGAGACCTGTGAATGTCTCCTTGTCTTCAAATAGCTGGATCTCTCTCTATCCAAACCTCTTGAAGATACTTCTGAATTCTTGATTGAATTTAACTTAGACAGAATCTGAATAGTAAACTACTTCAGAACGTCTTCTTAGATCTTCTCACGAAGATCTTCTTCTTTGTTACTTGTACTTTCTTAATCAGAGATCAATCTCTAATTGTGTTAATTATGACAATACTTTTTTTTTTCTGAATCCATCTATTTATAGACTTCATCCATGGTAACCGGCTGATCTGGTTTATATCTAACTTCTGACAAGTCTGGCAGCTTCAGAAAACCTGTTGTAACTCACAACTGTAAATCTTCAAACAATTCTTGAGCCTTTGACTCTGTCAACAAAGCGTCGAGACTGACTGTCATAAAGTGTCGAGACCATCTGTCAATATGTGTCGACACAAGTGACTTAAGTGTCGACACAGCCTTTGGTGATGTCGACATAGCTGCCTTGATGTCGACACAGCTTCTTGATACTGCATCTTGAGAATGTGTCGACACTGATTATTTGTGTCAACACAAACACTTCACCATTCATCAGCAATCAACATGGTCTAGACTCAGCTATGTATCGACACAAGTCCTGTGTGTCGACACAGTTGATGTGGACTTAGAACATAGCGTGTGTCGACACTGCCTCCAGGTGTCGACACAGTTGTTGTCGACTCTGCCTCTGTGTGTCGACACAGCCTCCCGGTATCGACATAGTCGATGTCGACTATAATCTTCTGTGTGTCAACACTGCCTCCCGGTGTCGACACAAACTCACTGAAGTGTCGACACAGCCATTTCCAAGTGTCGACACAATCTTACTGAAGTGTAGACATAGCTTCCTCAGGTGTCGACATATGGACTTAGAATCTTTTTCCTGCATTCTAGCACATTCTTAACCTGCACATATAAACTCAAAATAACATCAAATACACCTTGATGTATATCATTGAGCTAAGTGAGGCTTCTCCAGATTAGGTACACATTTTCCAATGTACCAACCAACCATGCCTAGGAGAGCTCACTTTTTGTAATAAAAGTAACTGTTAATGTGAAATATATTTTTATATCTTCTTTTTCTTGCACCTTATTACTGCGGTGTACTCGACCGCGGGCTCTCCTCCTTTAGAAACTTCGTTAGGATAGAACTTGTCATTAGAATATATGTTAGGACTCGCACCCATGAGTAGACCCTGAGAGTTCGTCACCTCAAGGCAACCCGGGGGACCACTCACCGTGCTAGGGCTTGTCATCACCCAGCGAGCTCGCGAGCTGCCTCCTTTCACGCCAGCGTCAAGCCAAAATTGTTACAAAATTCAAAAGTAAAACTGGAGGGGGGGGGGGTGGAGTGCATTGCTTGAGCTCGCCTTCTTAAACAGATGCATAGGGCTCGACTCGTCATATTTATGTCGAGCTGGGCCCACAAGCCCCGACTCGCTTGTGAGGGCTTTCTCCTCCCTATCCTTAGGAAAAAGACCGGTCTTTTCAAATAACTCCCAGAGAGGGTGGGACTCCCTCGTGTGACATCCAGCCCTGCCAGCTAGGTGAGAGCGTCACATCGGGATCTGCTCGGGGTTTGGGTAAACTCTCTTGAGTGATATCTAACCCTGCCAGCTAGGTGAGAGCCTGATAGCGGGATCTGCTCGGGGTATGGGTAGACTCTCTCGAGTGACATCCAACCCTGCCAGCTAGGTGAGAGCCTGACACCAGGATCTGCTTGGGGTCTTGGTAGACTCTCTAGAGTGACATCTAGCCCTGTCAGCTAGGTGGGAGCCTGACAGTGGGATTTGCTCGGGGTCTCGGTAGACTCTCTCGAGTGACATCTGGCCATGCCAGCTAGGTGAGAGCCTAATAGTGGGATCTACTCGGGGTCTGGGTAGGCTCTCTCGTGTGATATCCAGCCCTGTCTGCTAGGTGAGAGTCTAATAACAGGATTTGCTCGGGGTCTGAGTACACTCTCTCGAGTGACATCCAACCCTGCTAGCTAGGTGAGGGCCTGACAGCAGGATCTACTCGGGGTCTGGGTAGACTCTCTTGAGTGATATCCAGCCCTGTCAGCTAGGTGAGAGCCTGACAATGAGATCTGCTCGGGGTTTGGGTTGGCTCTCGAGTGACATCCAGCCCTGCCAGCTACGTGAGATCCTGACAGCGGGATCTGCTCAGGGTCTAAGTACACTCTCTCGAGTGTCATCCATTCCTACCAGCTAGGTGAGGGCCTGATAGCAAGACCTGCTCGGGTTCTGGGTAGACTCTCTCGAGTGACATCCAACCCTACTAGCTAGGTGAGAGCCTGACAGCGGGATCTACTCGGGGTCTAGGTATACTCTCTCGAGTGACATCCAGCCCTGACAGCTAGGTGAGACCCTGACAGCGGGATCTGCTAGGGGTCTGGGTAGACTCTCTCAAGTGAAATCCTGCCCTGACAGCAGGATCTACTCGGGGTCTGGGTACACTCTCTCAAGTGACTTCTAGCCCTGCCGGCAAGGTGAGAGCCTGATAGTGGAATCTACTCGGGGTCTGTCAAATGAACACTTCACGTATTCTCTTTAATCATGACAGGAGTATTGGCATATCAATAAGCTTTTATTATAAAAAGAACATTACTTACATTGCTCAAGGGTAGAAACGTTTCAAGTCATCACCGCTCCTGGTGAGACTTAGGGTCTCGCCCTCCACATTCCGAAGGCAGTACCCTCCCGATTTCAATGTTTCTTATGCAATGTATAAAACCTCCCAGTTGGGGTTAAGTTTTCCCACGGTGGCTGATCTTCCTGCCGCATCAACCTTTTTTATGACAGAGTCATCTTCCGCGAACTGTTTGACCCTTACGTGCTTTTTGAAGTACTTGGTCATTATTCTCTCCACTTCTTCCTGCCGGATGGCGGAGAGGTCACGTATATCCTCCACCATGTCGAGGGAGTGCCTCAAATCCTCCTCATTTTCAGCTTGTCATTCTTCCCTGCATGCCTCTGCTTCGACCACCCGAGACGTTCGGACCTCGAACTCAATTGGAAGCACTGCCTCTCTTCCATGGGAGAGCTTGAAGGGGTCTCCCCCGTGGCGGTGTTGGGGGTGGTTCTAAGGGCCCAAAGAACCGAGAGAAGCTTCTCAACCCAGCAGCCCTTCAAGTTTTCAACTTTTTTCTTCAAGAGGTTCACTATGATCTTGTTTGCCCCTTCCACCTGCCCGGTTCTCCTAGGGTGATGGACCGAGGCAAATCTGAGATTAATCCTGATTTGATGACGTCAGCCACCACGACGACCAACTTGGTGATGAACATGACATCCATGGCGCACTTGGTGATCATGGGGTAGTGGCGGAAGATGATGATGATGCTCCACCGGCCAAAGACTTGTGGCACCGTAGCGGTCACGGCTACAATCTTCCCCCACGGAACAAGACTTAATTTAATTTATCTTGCTAGTTTATGGTCTGCATTTATCTGTTTATATGGTTTGTATTAAACTAGTTTATTTCTATCATTTTGAACTTGTGGTGTGCGTTTAGCCACTGATTTTGGCTGTTATTAGCCCCTTGGATGTAAGCCTTATATAAGGCCAAAACTCTTCTTTTGTCATTTAGACTTAAAATTGAAATCAAAACAAGAAATCTCCTAAACCTAATTCTCTTTATCCCTCTTTGATGTAGGCGTACACGTTTGGACCTAAATATAATTACGGACGCGCACGACTAGCTCTCTACGAACCAAATTCTACACTCGCACAATCGATCTACGCGGCAGCACTTAATTAATGTTATCAATTTTATACTAGCATACGGGTAGCCAAACCGATAGGGATCGAACAAGGGCTATAGGCCAATGTTCTTTTAGCTAAAGGGACCTACACGATCCGATCGAACGGTGTTGTACCAAAAGAGAACTACCGAATAACACGATCCGAAAAAGGTAGATCTCTCCCAACAAAATAAAAAGGAGGGCTCGCCAAACCCCTTTACGAAAATTAGATTAATCAAGAAAAGACACAAAACGATGAAAGTTATCCACGATATTTTCAATGCTATCAAAATTAACGCCAAGAAAAATCCACCACAAGATTATCTAAGAAAAGAAATGCACGAGAGTGGAAATTATCATTACCCAACCGGAATGGATGATTCTGGATTTCTCGGCGAGGATCTTGTTGGGTATTGTATCCACAATATACCTGGATTTGAAGAAGCCTCCTGTCGAGCTAAGATGAATTCACAATGTATTTGATGATTTTCTATCAAGTTGTGCATGCAGCTATTCCATGCTAAGTACACACCAATGTTAGGGTGCAGTGGGTCAATATACACGGGTCTGCGTAACGTAATCCCGCGTTGAGCAGATCAGTGTGTTGACTCTGTTGTGCTCTCTCTATTGGAGTGTACTTATTTTCAAGTACAGGGTCGAGATAGATCAAGAGCAGAAGAGGAGCAAAGATGGGTCAAAGACCAAGTTCAGAGGAAGGAAGAAGAAATCTTCTAAGTCAAAATCGACGGGAATCACTAAGTGATTCTCGCCGATTCGACGAGAATCACTAGTGATTCTCGCTAAGTGATTCTCGTCGATTCGACGAGAATCACTAGTGATTCTCGCTAAATCGTCGATAATCACTCGTCGATTCCCGCCGAATTTATCTGGCTGACTGTCCTCCTTCAAGAATTATGCCAAGGCAGAATCGACGGGAATCATTAACTGATTCTTGCCGATTCGTCGAGAATGACGTTGTATTCCCACCGATTCATCGAGAATGACCTTGTTTTCTCGCCGATTCCCTCCGGATGACAAGAGTTTCAACTGGAATCCTTCCAAGGCAAATTCGACGGGAATCACAAGTGATTCCCGCCGACTTCGTCGAGAATCACCAATGATTCTCGCCGAATTTGCCTTAGGAAATTTTCGCCTGTTCGCTGGACCGTTTCAAGAAGCTGTGCGCTATTCTGACCGGAACTAGGGCTTCTTCTTGTGGGCCCCACAATGGTCATTTAGGGTTGTTCTACAGTAATTATACACGCTTATTTCGAACATCAACAATAGCGATTAATTAAGAATAAAAAGGCCGCCGAGCGTAGCCGCATTCACTTGCCTCCGCCGATCTTGTCAAGATCCTTTCCAAGAGAGTACTCCGGTCGTGGACTCTTCGTCTTCATCAAGAACGCTTCAACGAACGAAGAGGGACATCGGGTTCTCCACAAGTGTAGTTTGTATTTCTTGTACATTCTAATTTTGTTTTGTTGTAAAGGAATTATGATTCCTTGTTGTAAGGGTTGGGTGCAACCCGTGGTGGAGGAGTAGTGACTCCTTCGGTTTGAAGGGTGCCTTCCATAGTGTGAGGATTGGATTTCAATCCGTTTGGTGAAGTGACCGAGTCATCCCTTGGTTGGAGATAGGTCGAAGGGGGAGAGTGGACGTACCCAAATCGGGGAACCACTATAATTGCTTGTGTGCTTTTCTGTGCTGTGTTTGTTTAATTGTGCAGGTAATTTTAAATTCCGTAAAAGACAGCACTACATCTATTCCACCCCCCCCCCCCCCCCATAGGTGGAATTAGTTGACACTAAAGACTTTCAAGTGGTATCAGAGGGAGGTTACTCATCAAAAAGGTTAACACCTTGAGTAAGATCCCGCATCTAGTGTCAAGAAGAAAACAAGACTCAAGCATGGAGCTATACTCTGATGTCTCTCCTCTGAGACTCCCTACCTGCATAACGGAGTATTATCCCTTCTGGAAGATGAGAGTTATGTTTCATCTGGAGGCCATTGACCCTCGTGCATCATTCATTATGGAAGAGGGTCCCTTCATTCCCATGAAGGCTTCCAGATCTAGAAAAGATTTCCAAATCCCCAAGAGTCCCGAAGAGATGTCTGAGACTGAGCTCTCACTTTTCAACCTGGACAAGCTGATTTGTCAGATCATCACTGACGTTTGGTCTGGATCATCTCGTTAAAGATTGGACAAGTGTAAGACGGCAAAGTCTATATTGCAAACTATCTCTGACCTCATGGAGGGAACGGAGACAGCTGGGACTGGATGCCAGCAAGAGGATGAAGCCTATATTGGGGTCCTCATCTCTGAAGATGAAAGTCAAGACCAATCTCTAAATATCTGGGCTCCCATATCTCTTTATGAGACTGAAGAAGAGATTGAGGAATGCAGTTCTGATGAAGCTGACACATCTGTCTCTACAGATCTTAACACTAACCCTGATCATCACTGTCAGGATCAGGTATCTTCATCATCATGCTCCTTTTCTCTTGAATCTCCTGAAGACAGGAGTAGTCCTGAGGGTTGTCCATCAAGTGATGCAAGGGTGATGGACAGCTTCAATCAAAGGATTGAAACTCTTGATTCCCTTCGTAGTGCCATTCAGAAGAGACACTCGCTTGTGGAGAAACAAGCTATGGAAATTGCTCAGTTGTGGACCATGATGGATCTCCAATTGGAATCCATCAAGGTGAAGGACTCAAAGATCTCGGATCTAGAGTTTTCTCTAGAGACCTAGAAGAGAATAGTATCTAACTTTTCCAAGGTAGATGCTATTAAGAGAAAGGGAGAAAACGGGTGGATCTCACGAATTATAAAATCGTGGAGAAATGGGGAAACTATTTTCAGACCCCCCACACCGAGTAGGAAGGGCACACATTATGCTTTCAGGTATGACCATAAGAACAACTATGGTCACTGCAAGAGTAATCAGCCCTCATGTGGAAATACCCACAGTGCAAAAGCTGTTATTGCTACCCATGAGAGAATACACAAGGCTCATCATGAACCGTTTGTATTCATAGCCTCAGTCCCAACTCGTCATGAAAGTGCAGGAACCAGCTCTCACAGTAACTCTCACCACCCTAGGACTCAGGAAAAGGGGGTTGGGAAACATGTAGCAAGTACCCATGGGGCCCACGGAGGTGTGCTGGCTGAAAAGAAGACACCACCTCCCAGGCCTCATGACACTCACCACATGTTCTCCATCCACCCTCCCTCGTGTCTCGGTGGGAAGGGCAAATCTGTGAGCAGAACCTACACTGCCCCTGTCAGACCTAAGATCATGACTAACTCAGTCAGTAGATCTGGTCAAAAAAGGAGATACAACATTCATGAGTGTTGGTGTTGTGGAAAAGTGGGTCACTTTGCCATAGATTGTTGGCACAATCCTTCTGTGCCAAGGGCAAGGGTATGTCAACTTCCTTTGGCTAGAGATAGCCTTCCTGACAGAAATCTGGTAGGAAGACATTCAGTAGTTTATGCTGACAGGAACCTAGGACCTAATGCATATTGGGTTCCTAAGGTAAGGTAATTTGTTTTTGCAGGATAGTCTAGGTACCCGTGAACATGATGGAACCTAGACAGGAGATGTTCCAGGAATGCTACGGAACAAGCATATGGGATAAGAGATAATGCTAACTACAATATCCCACTTGAACTGGATGCCTGGTGTACTTCTAATAGTGGATTCAAATGATCAACCCAATGATCCCAGGTACGCGCATTCAGTTTTGAACATTGATTCGCATTATATTGATGGTTATATATATATATATATATCCAAGCAAATATATAGATTCTCGCTCTAGATATAAATATACATATATCTCACACCTAATGGAAGGACACGAATGCTAAAAACTGTATGATCCTTAAGTTGGAAATCTGATGAATTTTTTTTATATACATATACAATTGATAATGTATAACAATGGATGTCAATCAGTCCGATGAAATTCAAGGTACGTGGGCCAGTAGTTGTAACAAAAATTTTACATAAAAAGGGGAAAGTTTCGAAAAGTTCGAAATTCAAAACGGCAAGCAGAAACATGCCCTTCATAGCGGGAATATCGGCTACCCCTGAGTTCGGAGGATATAAGTAGTGTAAACCACTGAATCCCGACCCTTCGCATTCTGGACCTTGCGGAAATGTCGTCGACTCTGCAGAAACATCGCCTAATCCCGTCGATTCGTGCGTAAATTCCTCCCGTGCTTCAGTCGCTTGGTGTTCTCATCGACTCCTCCTTGCCTCCCGTCGACTCCAACTCCGTCGATTGCAGTCCGCCGCAGTCCTCCCTCCGTCGGCTCGGTGCTTCCATCTCCGGCATCTTCTGGACACAAGGAACTTGCCGATTCACTGTCAGCTTACCCTCTCTCATAAAATCCCATTCCCGTCGCCAGCAGTCCCGACGCAAGCCGACTAGGGATTCTCTCTGCTCAGCGCTAGGGTAACGACCATTCCTACTTGAATCGAGCTTGTTTGTAACTTATCTAGTTCTTACTAGTTCAGTTCCTACTAGTTTGTAACTTGTCTTGTATAGTTCCTAAACTAGAGATTTAGATAGAGTTAAGTCCCTTGGATGTTACTTTTTTAGGTTTGCAATGGCTCCTCGAACCACGGTTGGGCTTCTCACCGGGAGTGAGTTGGTTAGGACCGGCTTCTCCCATGCCTCTGATGAATTCAGGAACATCATCCTAATGCTTGAGGAAGCTGGGCTCTCCTTTATCCTTGAGCACCCGTGCAAAATTCTAGATAAAGAAGTTCTTGAATTCTATGCAACCGCGAGCTACGTCATTAGGACAACACGATAAAGAGTAAAATTGCTGGACTAAGAATCAAGATGAATGCTGCAAGACTATCACATCATCTGCAGCTCACCAGCTCAGCTCAAGAGGACTACCTGGATGAAGATGATCGTGCCAGGACTCTACTATTCTGTGGACTCGCTCGAGGGACCAAGACCATCAAATGCAAGGACATGAATGAGGAAGGAAAGCTCCTCTCTGATATCATTGGGAAGGTCCTGATCTGCAAACCGGGCTCCCATGATCATATTTTAGGGGATATGTTCAAAATCCTGATGGTTGTGGTATGTAGAAAAAGATACAACTGGTGGGCCATGTTGTTTGAAAAGATTAAAGATACCCTTCGAACCCCCAACTTTGGGAGAATCATCAGCCTGTACCTCAATCAGATGGACTGAGACAGGTTTGATATGAGTAAGGGAGTTCCTCTTCACTACTTAAATAAGATGGATGCCAGCGTGTTTGATAGATGGGAGCGGTGAATTGGCCTAGGAGGTGCAGCTGATGCACAGGGTGATGATGATGATAGAGCTCCGGAGTACAGAAATCCTTTGGATGACCCCAGTGACGTTCCTGATTGGCTGCATGCAGGAACTGAGGGGGAGTCGTTACTCATTCCTTCTGATGCCCTCAGGACGGAAGTCTCAGGTTCGGATCATGCAGATGCAGTTACTGACATTACCCAGATTGCAAAGGATGTCGAAGATTGATGATGATTTTCTAGAAGTTAAATTACAACCAAACTAGAATCCCGAATAGGCAAGCGTACCTATCGAAATGCAGTATAGGAAGTATCGTATTGCGATTCGGGGCCTGTTGAGTACTTGTACTCACAAGGAAGAGCTATTATTTTATCAAATGGAAAAGTTGGTTTGATTATACTAGATAATAAAACAAAGACTGAAGCTAAAGAAAAATTCAAATATGAGGAAGCTAGCACTTGATCTAGAATCCCCTTAGACTAAAATAAATCTTCTTGGAAAATAATGAAATGCGAGTTCTTAATTATACTCACTCGACCGTGGAGGTTCCTAAAATATAGAAGCGTCTCTCTCGAGCTCATGCTTCTAACTAACCTTAGGTTGATCGATTAAGACCTCTCGGCCAGTCGAAACCCCTAAGCTTGCTTTATGCGGTGAACCTCACTATTGGATTTGACTCCAATCCGGAAAATTTACGTCGTCCTCTCTCGAGGAGTGCATTCAACTCCTTTTATCTTTGAGTGATCTCCTCGTATCCGCAACCTCTCGGTCATTTAGGATACGGACCTTAGATCGAAGATCATATCCGCGTAATATGAATTCGATGAAATAAAAATCAAAGATAAATCGTAGCGAGAACAATTAAGAACAAGACATTTAATAAGAAGGATAAAGATCTATTTTATTCTAAGGTTCATCATGATCAAGTGCTAAAAGAAGATTAGCTACTCATCATGATTGGGGAAGTACAAAATGAAGTAGGAAAAGACATGATTGAAATGGAAATAACTAAAATTAAAGTTACAACAAAGGTAAATCTAACTTAGAAATGAGAAAATACAGCAAAAGAAACAGAAAATTACAAGACTCCAACTCCCAAAATTCGACTTCTCAGCATCTGAAGCTGTCTGGAATTTATAGAAAAATTTCTGTTTGGTCACGCCCTAGGTCACGCCCGTGACCTAGGGCGTGTCAGGCTCGGAACCGTCGTCTTGAAAGCCCGGGAACGTTGGAGGAGAAACCGCCAAAATTGGTTAACTGACGGGTCACGCCCCTAGGTCACGCCCGTGAACTAGGGCGTGTCACGGCTGTTTCTGGAAACGGCGGGAAGCTGAAAATGGCGGGAGTAAAAGTGGTCTTCAAGAAGGTGTCACGCCCCCTAGTCACGCCCGTGACTAGGGGCGTGTCTTGCTGTAACGGAAATCTGGCGGCAACGGCTGGAACGGCGCGCTAATGTCTGGTAACTTCCTTGACACGCCCTGGGTCACGCCCGTGAGCCAGGCGTGTAATTTTAATCCGACGTGGCACGGTCAGCTGTTATGTCGCAGACCGTCACGCCCCGTGTAAAGGGTACATGGGCGTGTCACATTTCGACACGGGCGTGTCTGGGCCGGTCGACGATCTTCAGGCGCGTTCGGCGATTCGCTGCTGTGGACTTGAGATTTGTGTGTCACGCCCCTGTGTCACGCCCAGGTAGGGCGTGTCACAGGGCGTGTCTAGGCAGAAAACAGGAAAATACTTGTTTTGCTCCAAATAACCTGTAGATCAGCCCTGCAAGATTAAAAATGATTTTATTAGAATAAATAGATATAAATTATAGAAACAAGTTAAAATAACTTAATATTATAAAATTAATATAAAATATCTAACTATTAATATAAAATAGTAAAATAAAAAGATAGAAATAATTAGAGTTATCAAATACCCCCATACTTATCCGTTTGCTAGTCCCGAGCAAACAACTTCCTATAAGGAGTAGAAAAAATTTTAAATGCTAGAAAAGAAAATTGAACCTAAGGAGTAAAATGTGAAGTCTTATGCCTATGTTTGTAGATACTTTTGTAGAAAGACTTACTCAGCATACAAATTAGGTTTTTATTTTTCTTAAAATGCGTTTTCACTATTATTTTTACTTTTAAGATGAAAATCCGGTAAATCTTAAAATTATCTAGAGGGAGACTGTAGCGTGCGTACTAAGATAACATTGCACAAACAAAGATTAAGATACCCTCCAAAGAAATCCATCAATGTCGATGGCCATAGGCTTGCCCTTTCACACTCTCGCCACGGCACTAGTCTAACTTATAAACATAAATCAATAGGGCTTAATTAGGTTAAAATGTAGGCTTAGGTTTTTGGTGAGGGTGATCAAAGATAAACACAATGGCTAGTCACACCGAAACCTAGAGAAGCTTGTACATAAAGATTTGCTATGGCTCTTAAGAACGTAGCCAAATTCCTATATTCCTTTGTTTCTTTTCTTATTTTTTTAACTCTCTCATCATATTGAATTTTTTTTTCTACCTCTTTATTTTTTTAATGATAATTTTTTTTTCTTTATTTTGGAGAGGAGAGAAAAATAAATCAACCCTTTTTTTTATAAGAAAAGAGCCATCAACAATGAAAAGGCTCCTAATCACTCACAAAAATTTTCTACATTTGTTCTTTCAAGCTAGGGTTTAGGTGTGTAATTAGGATGCTTTTTAGGCTTTGGTAAATCATTTGGTGGAGCTAAAACAAAAGGAAAAGGTAATAGGCTCAAATTGGCTAAGCAAAGTTAAAATTTTAGGTGCGGGTACAAAAGCTCAAACTTGCCAAAAGAAGTGCCTAAATCATATTTATGCTAATAAGTTTAACTTATGCAAAGTCTTGAGAATAGTTAGAGGGCAAGTTCTAGACATCGAAAAAGAATAACTCTCTCTTGGTCCGCGAAATATCTCTCTAGCAAACTTCTACTTACTCACCTAAATTATTTTAGAGTTTTACCGGTTTTCAAAATTGAAGTAAAATAAGTTGTTTCTACGCATTTAAAAAAAATGAAAATCTAATTATATGCTGAATATTTAGATCTACTAAAAATTCTACTTACACGTGCACTTAACTAGAAACACAGCATGGCCAACAGTTCTACTCCAAAATTCAACATTCCATTAAAACATCAAAATTCTCTAAACACTATAAACAAGTTGAATTACTAGGAATTTTGCATGTGAATAAATATAGAAATAAAGACTTCTCTAATTTAATTTTGATTATCTATTTTTTTTCATTTTTTGTTATGTTTTCGAAAAACAAAGTACATAAAATTTTTTTTTTTTTTTGAATTTTTGGATATAAAAATTTTTGGATATATATTTTTAAAGTTTGAAAAAGATTTTTTTATATATTTTGCTTGAGAAATATCCCTCCCCCATACTTAAACTTTACATTGTCCCCAATGTAAAAATTAAGAAAATACAAGAAGAGAAAACTTCCCTGAGAAGCGCAAACCAGCATCAAAAGATACCTGTAAGAGAGTAGCAAAGAAAAACATAATATTTTATAGATATTTTTTTTTATCATAATAAAAACAGATACATGAAAGTAAAATAAAGATACAGATACAAAGAGGCGACCGCCTACAAGTCCAAAGAAATAAAAAGGCAGCTACTCCTGGTCAGAAACGTCCTCGTGCTCCTGATAGAAAGTCCGCATGTTCGCGAACTCGCGAGTAATATGCGCTATGGAGGAAGTATGGTTTTTCTCGAGCACGGTGAAGCGGGCATCAAAAGAAGCGAAGCGACCGTCAAAATGGATTTGCATCTGGTCTATGCGAGTATGGAGCAACCCAAATTGTCGGTCCCAATAATTTGCAGGATCGGGCGCTGGAGCAGAGTGCAACGGTGGTGGCGGAATCTGCGGGGAATGATGAGTACCGCTGGGACCGGCACCATGATCAAGATCAAGATCACCGCCACCAACGAACGGGGGAACAGCCTCAAACTCGCCGTCGCGTCGGCGAGCTAAACCAAGCGCCTGAAGGGTCGGGAACTGAAGAGGCTGCGGCGTTTGCATGCAATTGAGCCGCGGAAGAGCAGCCCACACGCCGAGCTGCTTGGCGAGGAAAGTGATGAAATTCCCGCCGTGCACCGCTCCCAATCTCACATTTTCGGCCTGGTGCTGAAAGAAAATGGAGAGCATGTAACCAAGGTTGAGTGGGACCCGGTAAAACATACTATACAAGTATAGTAAGTCCGCCCGAGTCACCACACTGTGGCTATCGCCGCGCCCAGAAATGGTAAAAGAGAGAAGGTTGTGCAGAATACGTAAAGCGGGGGAGATGAGGTGGCTACCCTTAGATTTCTTTGGAGTGTAGGGGGCGACGTCATTACTAATTTCCGACCAAAAAGTAGGGAGACTGAAGTTGGGAGGGAAATCAGTTTTTAGGTCGGGGTAGGCGGGGGAAGTGGAAAAGGCCTCCGAGCAAAAGCCCATGGCAACATTGAGTTGGCGGATGGTGAGCTGGTGCATCATCCCGCCCAGGCGAAAGACGATGAAATCATCTTGCGCCGCCCAACGGAACTCAAATGAGGCCAAGAACTCAATGGTGAGCTCGAGGAAAGCAGGCTCAGAAATGGAGAAGAGGGGATCCCACCCTTGGGTAGAGATGAGCTCCCGAACTAGCTCCGCTGCTCCGAATTGGGCGAGGATGGCCCAATCCAAGATCCGGAACACGCCAAAGGGTTTGGCGCGCAGTCTCTCGCTTCGATCTTGTTGGGTTGCATTCTCGAAAAGGAGCATGGCCTCCGCTGAGGCTGGATCAGCGGGGTGCTCGGAGGAGGAAGCGGTGGATCGAGCGTGGTGGTGAGGCATGGTGAGAAATGTGGAGGAAATTTCGGCCAAGGGGAGGAGAGAAGAGAAGGGTTGAAGGGTGGAGGTGTGAAGAGAAGAGGGGAGAAAAAAAGTAATTTATAGATTTTTTTCGGGTCGGTCACGCCCCCCTGTCACGCCCGTGACAGGGGGCGTGACAATCCCGGGTCAAAGCAGAAAAGCATCCGAGGTGGACTGCCTCGGATTCGGGGTCACGCCTCCGAGTCACGCCCGTGACTCTGAGGGACACGCCCATGACGTCGGGCGTGTAGGGGAATCCAAAGAGAATCCGATGCTACGGCATCGGATTCTTTAGTCACGCCCCAGAGTCACGCCCATGACTCTGGGCATGTCAGTCAAATCTGACTGACTAAGAAGGAATCTGAGGCGTGACTGGTCAATGCCTCGGATACCCGCGACACGGGCTCAACACGCCCGTGACAAAAAATGTCATGCCCGTGTCATATCCGAATGACGGGCGGGAAAACCGAGGGAGGAGGAACCTCCCGCAGTCTTGGCAAAACACGTCCGGGTCACGCCCGTGACCATTGGGTCACGGGCGTGACGGACGCGTGTACGAGAAATTTTGTTTTTTTTTTCTTTTTTTTAAAATTTTTTTTTTTGTTTTTTTTTGTTTTATATATTTAAATAAACTAAAAAAAAAAAATTTACCGACTTGAAGAATAATGTATACTTGATGTTCGTCCCCGGCTGATCATCATGCATCGCAATTCTTCAATCCTGTAAAAACTCAACAACAAAATTAAAATAAAAAGACAAGATAACCATGGGATGCCTCCCACGAGCGCTTTGTTTATGGTCGGTGAGCTCGACCATAGTGACGCGCTCGCTACGTTATTGGATTTTCAGATGGGTAAGCCGACGCATTAACAGGACGTTTGAAACCATTTGCTAGAGTTGAATTTTGTAAATGATTGGACATACGTTCACGTTCTAAAAATGGAGGTTTGTCAAACGAAGTTCTTAAGGGGTCACCACCTAATTCAAGAGGTTCTAAAAGAGATGTGTGTGTGACCAAATGAGTATCACTAAATTCATGAGAAATTAAATTTAAAGTTTCAAAATTGTCATCATGAAAAATAGGTGAATAACAATTTTTAGAAAATAAGATGGAGTCTTCTTTAGGAGAAGCCTCCAAATAGTAACATGAGTCGTCATTCGAGAGCGAATTTTTCATGGACGAGTCAATAGTAAAGGTGACTTCTTCATCTCCAACTCTAAGGAGAAGCTTGCCGTTACTAACGTCTATAATGGCGCGCGCTGTGGCAAGAAAAGGGCGACCGAGAATAAGTGGTACCTCGGTGTCCGCTTCGATGTCAAAGATGACGAAATCTACCGGAAAGATAAATTTGTCAACTTTGACAAGCACATCCTCTATGATCCCCATAGCGAGCTTGACAGACCGATCCGCCAATTGAATGCTTATTCTTGTGGGTTTAGGTTCTCCTAAACCCAATTTCTTAACTAAAGAATAAGGCATTAAATTTATCGAGGCGCCTAGATCGGCTAACGCACGTGTTACTAATAAATCGCCAAATAGACAAGGAATGGAGAAACTACCCGGATCAGGTAATTTCCTAGGCAATTTATTAAGTAATACTGCCGAACACTCAGCGTTCAATTGTACCGTGGAGAAATCCTCGAGTTTCTTTTTATTGGATAAAAGATCCTTGAGGTACTTGGCATACTTTGGCATTTGTGCGATAACTTCGCAAAATGGTAAATTTATTTGGATTTGTTTAAACATATCTAAAAATTTACCATGATGCTCATCCACCCGGTCTTTGTGCATTCTAGACGGATAGGGAAGTGGTGGTTGATAAGGTTTTGGTTTAATATAACTAGAAGGCTTAATCGGAGGAGAAGTTGAAGAAATCGTTACCTCCGTATCAACCGGAATTGGAGAAGTTTCAACTGGAATTGTAGAAGTGGTTACCTCCTTCCCGCTCCGTAAAGTGATGGCTTTGGCTTGCTCCCTTGGGTTGGGCTCTGTATTGCCCGGTAGCGCTCCTTGTTGTCGATCGGAGAGCATCTTTGTAATTTGCCCAATTTGAGTCTCCAAACTACGAAGAGATCCGGTGAGATTCCGGATATTGGCATCATTTGTACTCTTATATTTGGAGAACAACTCCTTGAGATTGGGAGCTTTTGGAGCTTGTGGTGGAAAATATCCTGGTGGGATTGTGTTTGGTGGGCGAGCCGCGTTCCCCGGATTACTCCAAGAGAAGTTGGGGTGGTTCCTTATACCCAGGTGATAGGTATTACCATAATTAGTATTACCCGGATTAAAGGGTGGCCGATTCGGATTACCCAAGTAATCCACATGCTCGGTAATATTGGAAGCGTCCCAATATTGGGGTTCACAGGTAGGTGTAGACGAGGAAGCAGACATCTCGTTCATCTGTTTTTGTAGTTTCTCAACCTGTAGAGACAAACTAGAAACCGTATCGATTTCGTACATCCCGGCTGGTTTAGGTGATTTAGACCGAGGTGTACTCCATTGATAGGTATTCAAAGCCATACCTTCTATAAGCTCTTGGGCGGCCGCTGGTGTTTTGTTATTAAGCGTTCCACCAGCGGCGGCATTGATATGTTGCCTAGTTTGAGAATTTAGGCCGTTATAGAATGTTTGGATTTGTAACCAATCCGGAATTGCATGATGAGGACATCGACGAAGCAATTCCTTGAAACGCTCCCAAGTATCATATAACGTTTCCGAATCAAGTTGGGAGAAATAAGTAATATCATTGCGCAATTTAGCCGCTTTAGCCGGCGGAAAGTATTTCGTAAGAAATCTTTCCGTCATTTCGGCCCATGTTGTGATTGATCCTCTTGGTAGAGAACTCAACCATTGCTTGGCTTTAGTGCGCAATGTGAATGGAAATAACCTTAGCCGGATGGCATCATCGGATACACCATTAATTTTAAAAGTATCGCATATTTCTAAGAAATTAGAAATATGCGCGTTTGGATCTTCATCTTGAAGCCCATCAAATTGTACATATTGTTGTACCATTTGGATGGTGCTTGGCTTCAACTCAAAATTATTGGGGGCAATAGCGGGGCGAACAATACTAGATTGAGCCTCGTCCAAGTTTGGACGGGCATAATAGGACATAGTTCGTTGTTCGACCGCATTTGGCTCACCCATATTGGAAGAAGAAGAAGAAAGAGATCTAGGAGAATGAGAAGAAGAACTTAATGAAGAAGGAGGAGAAGAAGAGGGTGACGGAGAGAGAATTAAAGACGGATTAGGAGTGTCTCCTAAGGATTCCGTATCTTGAAAATTCGGAACTCGAAATTGTAAGCGGTGCCGAAGGGTTCGCTCGATTTCCGGATCCAAATCAAAAAGAGGTGACGGATTCCCTCGGGTCATACATAAGAACAAAACATAAGATAAAAGTTTTAAGGTTTAAAAATTTATAAGATAAAATTTCCCGGACTTCCCAAGGGCTACCCAGTGACGGGTTCGCAAGGTACTAGGCGGTATTGCGGGATGAAAACCCGACACGGCCCTTTCGCAAGAAATTTTAAATATAAAAATTTAAAGATAAAACTTTTGAAAGAAAAAGTTTTTTTTTTTTTTGAAATAAAAGAAAAAGAAAAATGATAAAACTAATAGATCCTTGCTTTCAAAATATCAACAAATAAAAGTCCCCGGCAACGGCGCCAAAAACTTAATGATGATTTTCTAGAAGTTAAATTACAACTAAACTAGAATCCCGAATAGGCAAGCGTACCTATCGAAATGTAGTATAGGAAGTGTCGTATTGCGATTCGGGGCCTGTTGAGTACTTGTACTCACAAGGAAGAGCTATTATTTTATCAAACGGAAAAGTTGGTTTGATTATACTAGATAATAAAACAAAGACTGAAGCTAAAGAAAAATTCAAATATGAGGAAGCTAGCACTTGATCTAAAATCCCCTTAGACTAAAATAAATCTTCTTGGAAAATAATGAAATGCGAGTTCTTAATTATACTCACTCGACCGTGGAGGTTCCTAAAATATAGAAGCGTCTCTCTCGAGCTCATGCTTCTAACTAACCTTAGGTTGATCGATTAAGACCTCTCGGCCAGTCGAAACCCCTAAGCTTGCTTTATGCGGTGAACCTCACAATTGGATTTGACTCCAATCCGGAAGATTTACGTCATCCTCTCTCGAGGAGTGCATTCAACTGCTTTTATCTTTGAGTGATCTCCTCGTATCCGCAACCTCTCGGTCATTTAGGATACGGACCTTAGATCGAAGATCATATCCGCGTAATATGAATTCGATGAAATAAAAATCAAAGATAAATCGTAGCGAGAACAATTAAGAACAAGACATTTAATAAGAAGGATAAAGATCTATTTTATTCTAAGGTTCATCATGATCAAGTGCTAAAAGAAGATTAGCTACTCATCATGATTGGGGAAGTACAAAATGAAGTAGGAAAAGACATGATTGAAATGGAAATAACTAAAATTAAAGTTACAACAAAGGTAAATCTAACTTAGAAATGAGAAAATACAGCAAAAGAAACAGAAAATTACAAGACTCCAACTCCCAAAATTCGACTTCTCAGCATCTGAAGCTGTCTGGAATTTATAGAAAAATTTCTGTTTGGTCACGCCCTAGGTCACGCCCGTGACCTAGGGCGTGTCAGGCTCGGAACCGTCGTCTTGAAAGCCCGGGAACGTTGGAGGAGAAACCGCCAAAATTGGTTAACTGACGGGTCACGCCCCTAGGTCACGCCCATGACCTAGGGCGTGTCACGGCTGTTTCTGGAAACGGCGGGAAGCTGAAAACGGCGGGAGTAAAAGTGGTCTTCAAGAAGGTGTCACGCCCCCTAGTCACGCCCGTGACTAGGGGCGTGTCTTGCTGTAACGAAAATCTGGCGGCAACGGCTGGAACGACGCGCTAATGTCTGGTAACTTCCTTGACATGCCCTGGGTCACGCCCGTGACCCAGGCGTGTAATTTTAATCCGACGTGGCACGGTCAGCTGTTATGTCGCAGACCGTCACGCCCCGTGTAAAGGGTACACGGGCGTGTCACATTTCGACACGGGCATGTCTGGGCCGGTCGACGATCTTCAGGCGCGTCCGGTGATTCGCTGCTGCGGACTTGAGATTTGTGTGTCACGCCCCTGTGTCACGCCCAGGTAGGGCGTGTCACAGGGCGTGTCTAGGCAGAAAACAGGAAAATACTTGTTTTGCTCCAAATAACCTGTAGATCAGCCCTGCAAGATTAAAAATGATTTTATTAGAATAAATAGATATAAATTATAGAAACAAGTTAAAATAACTTAATATTATAAAATTAATATAAAATATCTAACTATTAATATAAAATAGTAAAATAAAAAGATAGAAATAATTAGAGTTATCATAGATACCCTCGCTTCTGATCCGGCTGAAGAAGAGGTAGTGGAGGACATGGAGAATGATGTTGATGATGATAATGATGTGGAGAATGCGACCACTGATGATGTGAACAATGACCAAGCTAGAAATGAGATGGACAGGAGGGAAAGTGTTGTTAACGTCCCCTCTGAGGAACAAGTTCCATTGAAAGTTCCTGATGAATCTGGTGTAGCAATTGAGGGGGAGACCTCCCGGCAGAGGATGATAAGTATATATGGAAAAACAACGGAGGCTTCCGAAATCCCCCCGCTGGAGACTGTGAACCAATCAAGCTCTCCGAGTGTATCTACAAAAGATCACGATCAGGACATGCATCAGGTTCATCCACTAAGACCTAACCTGGCAAATCACACGGTAAATATCATTCAAGGTATAGTGGATGATCTGAAAGCCTCTTTTGAACAATCTCACAACAAGGTGCTAAAACGTATTAAGCAATCTGAGGATCTGATGCTTAAAAATATTGTGGAGATAAATCATAAACTGGATATGATGGAACAGAGATTTGACACTAAGTGTGCAGAGGCCGGCACTGCCGTAAATCTTCTAATGCAGGGACTTCAAAAGAATGCAGTTGATCTGGCAGTGGTAAACCAAAATGTGCATGTTGTGGCCAACAACATCAAGTTATTCGATACCAGCATGGTGACACGCAACGCAAATCAGACATCCCTGCTGAACGAGTTCACTAAGACTGTTAAGCATATAGATGAGTCACTGCATACCTATGCAAACTCCATTGCCCTAGAAGCCAAAAAGGGGGAGAATGAATATTCAGCTAAGATGGCAGGGCTAGAACAAATTATGGTAGACAACTTCTTCCAGTCAAATAAGTATGTTTTTGAAAGCTATCAATGGCTAGTTCAGCAAGCATCCGGTATACAAATTCCAATTCCAGTTCCTCCTCCTGATGAGGTTACCACTGTTACTGATGAGGTTGCAAGTGCTGAGGAGGTTCCTTATAGTGAAGCTGATGCAAGAAAGGCTGCTAGGGCCGCTGGCAAGGCTGCTCTCAGGGCTATGTTTGATCAAGAGGCCATTGAAAAAGGCAAAAGAAAACTTCAAGAAGGGACTTCCAAAGAGACTCCAGCTGAGAGGAAAGTAAGATTGAAGGAAAGTGAAGTGAGGAATGAAATATGGAGCCCTACATCGAGGAGCATCATATTGGACACACTCATGTTACAACGGCAGGGAGAACTAAATCGAAATGAAGTGTATAGTCAGTATGAGTGGGAGATGCACAAGGTGTATGAAGCTAAAAGAAACATATTTTTTAGGACTAACTCCGTGGAACATAAAGCTCCTCCCCCCCCCCCAGATACTACCCGAAGCCAAAGGAGTACTTTGAAAGACAAAGCAAGAAGTTCCAGGCTGAACAACGTAAGGATGATCAGGCTAAGGAGAAATAGGCTTGGGATATAGACTTATCAATTTCTATATGCGTGTGTATCTTTTCATGTATTCATATGAACAATTTTGGATATATATATATGATCACATGTTGACTCAATTGTTATTCTGAATGCGTTTATTATTCTGTGTCTTGTGTCGCATATTTTGTTATGTATTTTCTTATGGTTGGTGTAATTCATCTTAGCTAGTAGGATTTTGGCTTCTTCAAATAGGGGGAGATTGTTGGGTATTTTATCCACAATGTACCTGGATTTGAAGAAGCCTCCTGTCGAGCTAAGATGAATTCATAATGTATTTGAGGATTTTTTATAAAGTTGTGCTTGCAGCTATTCCATGTTAAGTACACACTAATGTCAGGGTGCAGTGAGTCAATATACACGGGTCTGCGCAACGTAATCCCTCGTTGAGCAGATCAGTGTGTTGACTCATGTGTGCTCTCTCTATTGGAGTGTACTTAGGCTCTGTTTGGAGGGGCGTTTAGGGGGTGGGGTGCTGCGGCGTTTGAAAAAGCCGCGCCAAACAAAATTTTAACCCCAGCGACTGGAGTTGCCCATGCTCCCGAATCGTGTTTTTCTGGCGTTCCAGAGTCGTGAAAAATTATCACGACTCCGGAATCGCATAATTTCCGCGATTTGCTTCTCCCCTTCCTTCGCACCTATTGCTCCGCCGAATCCGTTGGCTTACCCGCCTCTAACACCGCTCAAGTCGCTGCTACTTCTCCTTCCTTCGCTCCTGGCGTCTGCCTCCCCTACATCCGACCGTGTTGTTGTCGCTCCTCCTTCAAACGTTTCTACTCACCACTCCAGTCGAGCTCGTTGTCGCTCCTCCAACAAATCGACTCCAGGTATGCTTTCTTTCTTCTATTCTAATCTTCTCTTCATCTTCTTCAACCTAGCCAGCCCCCATCAACTCCAGTTTCTTTGTTTTTCCAGCCCCTTGCCTCTGTGTCGGATGGCTTCCACCAAAGTCAGGTATTTTCATTTGCTCTATTATGGCTTTCTACGTGTTCCAGACTTCTAGTTGCTTTTCATATTAGGCCTTCATCCAATGTGTCTGCTTTATACATTTTTTTTAGGGTCTAATTATTGCTGTAATTACAGAGTGGTTTAGTTAGTTATAACTTGATCAATACATGTGTTCCTGTATTTGTACTTATTTTGCATACCAAGTGTTTGATGAATTGCTTAGGAAGACATTTTTATTTTCTCAGTATGTGTTCTGCTCCTGAAATATACAACTTTCACATCAAATGTTTCTTTATAATTGTTCGTAGTTTATTGTGTTTAAGTTCAAAAAAAATGAACTGTGCACCGCACAGCTGTTTTGCCAAACAGATTAAACAGCTTCTTTGTTTGAAACAGCTCTGGAAAAGCTGTTCATCCAAACAGTTTCACAGATTCTGGCACCACTCTGCAAAACAGCTGATTATTCCACCACTGCTTCCCACCACTGCTTCTGCAGTCGCTGCAGCTGAGCCAAACAGAGCTTGAAGACCACTTTTTCCCCTCTTCTTGATTCACCCCCGGAGGAACCTGCACCTATTTTCTTTGATGTTGTTGTTCCTCCGCTTTCTTTGCAAGAATCATCTACTCCTCTTTTTAGTGAGTTGGTTGATGACGTTGTGCCCATTGGAGATTGGGAATGTGAGGATGTGCCATGGTGTGACGAGGACATTATTCTCTTCAATGGAGAGTATTATGTCTTGGAACACGGTGATGCACCGAGGTGTGTTGATGAGGAGATCCTTGCTGATGAGGAAGTTTCCACTTCCTTGTTGGTTGAGGAGGTCCAAATCACCACCAAGGACCTCATGGTCTCAGCTTCCCCTCGCCATGACTCACATGACACCGACAGTGATCTATGCTTGGATCATGCTGAGAGTGATTCCGGGATCACTCTCCCTATTTCTGATTCTTTTAGTTTTTCTTCTACTTTATTTCTTGATCCCTCTTCTTTATCTGAGCCTGTGCAGGTGGAATCTCCACGGGTATGTGAGGTTGTCGATGCGCCTGGCATTTTTGCCGCTGCCGTCGCTTCCTACAAACCAGTGGTGGACGATACCTTGCTAGGCAAGGATATTTTGTATGGTGAGATGAGTGAGGACCGGGCCTCCTCCTCATCTTACTTCCTATTTCCTCTGCCTGCGAGGAGAAGGTATGATTATTTAGGCAGAGGGGTAACTGCTCTTTCTCCGTATCTGTACTTGCTACTGCAATGGATAATGGAACAGTTACCTGTTAATTTTTCTTTTCATAGGCCCATTAGCTAGAACTGTATAGGATTTAATAAGTTGTGCTGGGATGACAGTAACCCCAGTAGTTATCTTATTTTCTGCATTCTTATTTTCATGTCTATTTTCATTTTAGCAATTCTTTTTGTATATTTTTCTTTTGCTTTTGCGGAGCTCACCCCTGCAGGTATTCATGACAACTTCGTATTGGCGGGGTTGTGATTCTTCGTTTGGCGGGTCTGCTTCTACTTTTCATGCGTCTTCTGGTATGCTCACTAGCTGAGCATTAGGTAACCTCTTCCCTTAGCTCTTTTTGATTTAAATTTCTATATCATTTGATGTGTTGTTTTGTTTAAGTCTGGGGGAGAGTCAGTTTACCTTTTGCACGCACACATTTCATGTGCATACTAGAAGCTTTTATATTTTATTTTGGTTATTGCACACCACTGCACCCACATGAGAGCGCGCTTAGCTGTTTTACATGTTGCGAGTAAGCTCGTGCCTTAGGCTCTGTTTGGCTCAGCTGCAGCGACTGCAGAAGCCGTGGTGGGAAGCAGTGGTGGAATAATCAGCTGTTTTGCAGAGTGGTGCCAGAATCTATGAAACTGTTTGGATGAACAGCTTTTGCAGAGCTGTTTCAAACAGAGAAGCTGTTTAATCTGTTTGGCAAAACAGTTGTGCGGTGGACAGTTTATTTTTTTGAAGATACACACAATAAGTAATTATATTCATTAATAATATATAACTTACATAATTTTATTAATTTAATTATAATAACTTATAGTATATTAATATTAATATAATAACTTATATATATTAATATAATAACTTATAATATATTAATTACGTTAATATAATATAATAATTTATAATATATTAATATAATAACTTATAATATATCACTTTTTTTATATTAAAAAAATAATTTTTTTATTAAAAACAGCGGCAGTGGCTGCTGCTATTTCCGAGTCGCGGAAAATTTCCGCGACTCGGAAATAGCGGGCCACTGCTAATTCCGGCGGTGGCGTCAGCCACTGCTGCTAGCATTAATTCTGTTTAGCGCGGCAGTGGCAGAATCGGCGGCGTGCCGCTTGAAAAATGCCGCGCCAAACAGAGCCTTATTTTCAAGTATAGGGTCGAGATAAATCAAGAGCAGAAGAGGAGCAAAGATGGGTCAAAGACCAAGTTCAGAGAAAGGAAGAAGAAATCTTCTATGTCAAAATCGACGGGAATCACTAATTGATTCTCGCCGATTCGAGTGATTCTCGCCGATTCGTCGAGAATCACTCGCCGATTCCCACCGAATTTATCTGGCTGACTGTCCTCCTTCAAGAATTATGCCAAGGCAGAATCGACGGGAATCATTAACTGATTCTCGCCGATTCGTCGAGAATGACGTTGCATTCCCACAGATTCGTCGAGAATGACCTTGCTTTCTCGCCGATTCCCTCCGGATGACAAGAGTTTCAACTGGAATCCTGCCAAGGCAAATTCGACGGGAATCACAAGTGATTCCCGCCGACTTCGTCGAGAATCACCAATGATTCTCGCCGAATTTGCCTTAGGCAATTTTCACCTGTTCGCTGGACCGTTTCAAGAAGCCGTGTGCTGTTTTGACCGGAACTAGGGCTTCTTCTTATGGGCCCCACAATGATCATTTAGGTTTGTTCTACAGTATTTGTACTCGCTTATTTCGAACATCAATAGTAGCGATTAACGAAGAATAAAAAGGCCGTCGAGCGTAACCTAGCCGATCGCGGAACTCCTTCCGTCGCCGTCGCCACTCGCAAGTTGTCGCCGCCGACGATCTTAGATCTTCTTTGATCTCCGTACGATAGAACCGAGGCTAAGTATAGTGTCTCACGCTTCTCTCTCGAGATCCCTTGTCTCTCGATTTGTTGAACGAAGATAGCTCTTCATTTCGAATTGATTGAGAAGACCGATCCAATTGAGATTGTTTGTAGACCTTGCTTGCTTCATCAAGAAGTTTGGATCTACAAAGCATCGTCGCCGCATTCACTTTTCGCCGCCGATCTTTTCAAGATCCTTTCTAAGATAGTACTCCGGTCGTGGACTCTTCGTCTTCATCAAGAACGCTTCAACGAACGAAGAGGGACATCGGGTTCTCCATAAGTGTAGTTTGTATTTCTTGTACGTTCTAATTTTGTTTTGTTATAATGGAATAGTGATTCCTTGTTGTAAGGGTTGGGTGCAACCCGTGGTGGAGGAGTAGTAACTCCTTCGGTTGGAAGGGTGCCTTCCGTAGTGTGAGGATTGGATTTCAATCCGTTTAGTGAAGTGACCGAGTCGTCCCTTGGTGGGAGATAGGTCGAAGGGGGAGAGTGGACGTACCCAAATCAGGGAACTACTATAATTGCTTGTGTGCTTTTCTGTGCTGTGTTTGTTTAATTGTGAAGGTAATTTTAAATTCCGCAAAAGACAGCACTACACCTATTCCCCCCCCCCTAGGTGGAATTAGTTGACACTAAAGACTTTCAGATCTTTCTTCAACGGCTCCACCGGAGTCACGACGGTAGGAGAGAAACTCGTCCGCCTTCATCGCGTCATGCTGGAGTTAGAAATCCACCACGAGGAGGTCTTCTAGATTTGGCAACAAATATATATAAATATGGTAGGAGAGGGCAAATATGGTAGGTTTTAGGTCTTAATATGGAAGGTGGTGGTCAAATTAGGAAGGGGATGAGGAGGGGGTCGGACTTGTCGGTGTTGGTGGTTGGCGGCTAGGATTTTGTGGAAGATGGAGGGGCTCGGGTTGTGATGAAGGGTGGTGATCGGTTTTGGAGAGGGGTGGTCAGGTGGGTGAGAGGAGGAGAAGGCAGGTGGCTTATTGGATGGAAGTGGTCGGTTTACTTTGTAGAGGAAGAGGAGGGCTCGGGTAGTAAGAGGAAGAGGGAGATATGAAGGAGGGAGGAGGAGGAGGGGAAGATGGTGTTCGGTGGCCAAGAAGGAGGAGAAGAGAGGGGGGTCGGCCAAGGAGAAGGAGAGAGATTCTCAAGTTAGGTTTTCAAATTTTCTTTCATTCAAGAGTTAAAATATGAAACATACATGCCTATATATAGGCTACACCACTCAATCTCCACCTTAGAAAATTAAACCACTCATGATGGCTATTTGCACCCATCATGACATAACAATTACAATAATTAAGAACATGAAATAAAAATAACAAATGATGGTTATAAGCACCCATCATACATGAAATGAAAATAACATTGCGACATAAAAATACCAAACATAGAAATGACTTATTAATTAATAATAATTTATTAATAATTATTATTATTAATTAATAATATATGGGTTTGCGTTCTGGATGACTATTATGCCGACGCTCCGCATGGTCGTCCGCAAGAATGCCGTCGCCGTCCTCGAAATGTTGTGGGTCGTCGTCTCCATCAATCCTCCCCCACTCAAAAGTACTCATCACCGATGAGTTGGTTTGAGAGTACCGGTGCAAGAGAGCATCATCCACAAGAGACACGTAGCAGTGAACAGCACCACTTGGAGAAGAGAGCACTTCAACTTGGAGTATCCTGTCATGCAAAATGTTGGTCCTGGGGACCCTTGGAAAAGCATTAGGCAATAAAGGAAGAAAAGTTTCAACATAAACTACCAACGTACCTCCAGTAAAGACCGAAGAAGAGAGCGATCCAAGCACAAACTCACTACCCAAACCATAAAAGAATGAAGTGGAACCAAATGGACAGGCAGATAATTCAAGTGGTGGAGAAACATGCAGCGTTAAATCAGGAACATTAAAAATAGGGGTATTACCCCAGTCAGTGGAAAACCTCAAAAGAAATGTGTGTTCTCCTAATTTCATTAATGTCCGTAAAAGGGGAAGCTCGCCAACTCGCCAACTTTCTATAGTGCCCGAAGGCAACCGTTCAGGGACGAGACGCACCAAAACAAAATCGCCAATTATACCGAAGACGCCCTTTTAAGTAAGCTAGAAAAAAAATGATAAGGTTTTTGTGATGTGGACAGCGTTTCACTAAAGTGCTTACGTAAATAAAATTCATTGCGAGCATCATCAAGCGCAAACATACTTAGTGCATTCGGTGGTAACGGGACGACATAAGGCGACACCAATGGAACTAAATCTGGTGGCGCCGAGGGAATCTCATCAGGAGGCACTATAATCGGCCCTATCTTAAACATATAATTCGATAAATGATTTTCTTTAAAATTCATGGAGGACAAAATTAGGATAAAGGAAATAGTCGCCACAGAAATAAAATCTAAAACCTCTTAGGGTGTGACCAACGATGGACTCGTAGGGTAATAGGCCGTCAAAGGGGACATGTCCAAAGGAGGAGCTAAGTCATTCTCAACGTCGAAACACGGGTTTAACGTCCAAGAAAGATCACCCGGTTGCAAGCCATTAAAGTCATATGAAAATTCAAACAATGGATTCGCCCTTACAGAAAATTTGTCCGACATGTCAACCAATTCATTAGATAAATCATATAAATCAGAATCAGTGGTCGGGTCATAGGTCGGCAACAATAATACGTGATCTAGAGCCACTAACGGGACCCCATCTAGGGGTACTGGCAGAATGAACTCAGGGGGCACCGTAGAACTCCTGAAATCAATCGTACCACACTCATGTCCTAAATGATCAGTACGTCGAGTCAATGGGTCAGGGGGACGATTCAGTAAAATCAAACCCGGGGTACAATCCAAAAAGTCGTCCAATAATGCAACTTCCTTGCTTACAATTTATTCTGACACACTATCAAAGTTATTTAATTTAGAATCAATTATGGTCTCAGACAAGGGTAAAATTGAGCCCGATGGAAGCTTTAAATCAGGAACGTCAGATAAAGGTGTTTGCATCAAAGAAACATCGTTCAAGCTCATAGAACTAAAGTCATCCAAGCATAACTCGCTCACCAACGGTAAGTCTTCCCAATCAGTCGGAACGTCCAATATATCAGGATCATCAGAACAGTCCTCAAAATATCTCGGTCTAAGAGGAACCAGCTCGAGTCCGAACAGATAATCTCCTGAGTCACTACTAAGTAAACTCTCATCATTAGGTAAAATGCCTACCGACTCTGGTGTAATCTCAGCAGGAGTAACCGTAGGCTCCAAAATGTCATCGACGGGGAGTCAAGATGATTCCTCAGTGGTGGAATCCTCATCCAGGTCACTAGGGTAACAAATATGCTCATCGTCACTATAATTGTCAGGGATAATAGCCTCGTCCTCAGTGACGGGCACCATCCTAGGCCTTTCCATTGACTCATCAGAGGAGTCAATAACTATAATAGGCAACACACGGGAAGACTCAAAAGGTTCTATGGGCGTAATCATAGGAGGACACTCAATAGAACCAAGATCGATACGCCACTAGACTCAAAGGTAATAATATTCTGACGTGAGTGAACCTTTCTTCTAGGAGGTCGGTGCTTCTCAATCTCCAAAGTCGTACTAAAGGTGATGTCTAGGTCGGTGTGACAAAAATGTAGTAATTTACCCTGGATGTAGGGGTCTAACCCCCTACGAAACCTAGAAAGGGTGACCTCAGGCAACTCTTTCACACGGCTCCTAACAGTCACGTCCTTAAAGAACTTCATATAATCTGAGACCGACTTATTCCCTTGTTGAAGGGGATCAAAATCTTCAGGTATGTGTCGTTTGATCTGGGCATTTGTTTTATAGTCAGTCCTATATGTTGGTATGGAACTAGTGCCATAACGATACTCACTCACAGGATTGGTGTTGGTAGTACGGAGATAGGCGGGATCAAATTGATCTGATAGGAGGCTATGCATCGCCTGCCAATTATGTTGATAACCATCAACACGACGCTCTTCGTTCATCCAAAATAACTGGGCCTGACCTATTAACCGCTCTCGCGCAAAGTGAATCTTTTGGAGGTCATCCCATCCGTAACACTTAAAATGAAGTTCTATACCCTTAAGCAATCCCTAAAAATTTTAGGACACCCTAAACCGTCATACGTGGGGGTCCTACTAAACATGAGAGGATAAGTGTGGGAATGAGTAGCATGTACGTCATAAGCCATCTTAGCGTGAACCGGGGAGAAAAATTGAAATTTGAATTTTATTATTTGAAATTTTAAATTTGAAATTTGAAATTTTGAATTTTGAATTTTGAATTTTGAATTTTGAATTTTGAATTTTGAATTTTGCATTTTGAATTTTGAATTTTTAAATTTGAAATTTGAAATTTTGAAATTTGAAATTTATTTGTTTTTAATTTGAAATTTGAAATTTTGGAATTTCAATGCATTTCATGAAAACTAATCTTCTAAATATTGATCTGCAACTAAACGGGTGAGTGCGTATGTACGTGCCACATCAGAGGGGGAGGAGTGACAATTAGGAAATTGACGAGAACCTCCCTCTAATACAAAATTGATGTAGGCGTACACGTTTGGATCGAAATATAATTACGGACGCGCACGACTAGCTCTCTACGAACCAAATTCTACACTCGCACAATCGATCTACGCGACACCAGATAATTCATGTTATCAATTTTATACTAGTGTACGGGTAGCCAAATCGATAGGGATCGAACAAGGGCTATAGGCCAATGTTCTTTCCAGCTAAAGGGACTTACACGATCCGATCGAGCGGTGTTGTACCAAAAGAGATCTACCGAATAAAATAAGATCCGAAAAAGGTAGATCTCTCCCAACAAAATAAAAATGAGGGCTCGCCAAACCCCTTTACGAAAATTAGATTAATCAAGAAAAGACACAAAACGATGAAAGTTATCCACGATATTTTCAATGCTATCAAAATTAATGCCAAGAAAAATCCACCACAAGATTATCTAAGAAAAGAGACGCACGAGAGTGGAAATTATCATTACCCAACCGGAATGGATGATTCCAGATTTCTCGGTGAGGATATTTCTTCAACGGCTCCACCAGAGTCACGCCGGTAGGAGAGAAACTCGTCCACCTTCATCGCATCACGCTGTAGTTAGAAATCCACCACGAGGAGGTCTTCTAGATTATGCAACAAATATATATAAATATGGTAGGAGAGGGCAATTATGGTAGGTTTTAGGGCTTAATATGGAAGGTGGTGGTCGAATTAGGAAGGGGATGAGGAGGGGGGTCGGACTTGGCGGTGTTGGTGGTTGGCGGCTAGGATTTTGTGGAAGATGGAGGGGCTCGGGTTGTTATGAAGGGGGGTGATCGGTTTTGGAGAGGGGTGGCCGGGTGGGTGAGAGGAGGAGGAGGCTGGTGGCTTGTTGGATGGAAGTGGTCGGTTTACTTTGTATAGGAAGAGGAGGGCTCGGGTAGCAAGAGGAAGAGGGAGATATGAAGGAGGGAGGAGGAGGAGGGGATGATGGTGGCCGGCGGCCAAGAAGGAGGAGAAGAGAGGGGGGGTCGGACAAGGAGAAGAAGGAGAGAGATTCTCAAGTTAGGTTTTAAAAAATTTTTTCATTCAATAGTTAAAATATTAAACATACATGCTTATATATAGGCTACACCACTCAATCTCCACCTTAGAAAATTAAACCACTCATGATGGCTATTTGCACCCATCATGACATAACAATTATAATAATTAAGAACATGAAATAAAAATAACAAATGATGGTTATAAGCACCTACCATACATGAAATGAAAATAACATTACGACATAAAATACCAAACATAGAAATGACTTATTAATTAATAATAATTATTATTAATTAATAATATATGGGTTTGCGTTCTGGATGACAATTATGCCGACGCTCTGCATGGTCGTCCGCAAGCATGCCATCGCCATCCTCGAAATGTTGTGGATCGTCGTCTCCATCACTCTTCCTCTCTTCTTGTCATCTCCCAAGGGGGCTCCTCCCTTCCTTCTAGTTCTTGGCCACCACCCCCCCCCCCTCTCCTTTTCATTCTATTTTCTCCCTCCCCTCTCCTCCTTACTAATTCCTCATCACGAATCTCTCCAAGAAGCACTCAAGGGCTTTTGTCCAATCTTGGAGGAGAAGGTGCAAGTGCAAGGAAGAAAGGCTTGGGTGAACCTCCATGGCATGAAGCGGGGAAGACGGGCGAGTTCTTCATTCGAGGTGCGATTCCCGTGGATTTCAAGGGAAGAGCGTTCATTTCTTGTGGATCCAAAATCTCGGATCTACGATTCCGAGAGGGGTAACGAAAAATTCCTACCCAAGAGATTTCCCCTCTTTGTTAGTTCTTGTGGTGGACGATTTTTGCGTGGATTTTCGAAGCTTTATTTATCGCGGTGTTATTTTTAATATATTTGTGATTTTTCGTTTTGTTCTCCGATAAATCTCGAGAGGAGTGGCGATCCTCACCTTTTCTTTTGTTGGTTTAGATCCTACCACTTTCAAAATTGCGATTTCTTTGGTGGATCTATTTTGGTACAACTCCAAGCTTGCCGGAACCAAAAAATATTCGGGAGGTTAGAAGTTTTCATGGATTGGCCACATTTCACTACTAGAAAAGTGAGTATTGGCTACACTTTTTTTGGCCAGGGCCTAAAAATCGTGGCTAATACACTGATATTCGCCACGATTGCAAAAACCGTGGTTAATAGTTATTTTATAGCTAGGGTTATAAATAGTGTGGCTAATACATATGTATTAGCCATAAAAAATAATATTCATGGCCAAAACAAAATTATTGACCTAAATCAGGTCCGTTGATTCAGCTTTGTTGAATAGGAATCGCCAGATTCATTTGGAATCTCATTAAAAATAGTATAGCCGAACACCTAATGCCTTCTCCCTCCCGTATCTCTCAACCCTAAACCGCAAACCCCCCATACGGCGCACACCTCACTCCCCTGCGCCGCTCCCTTGGACAGAAGCTAGGGCAGAAGCTCGCAATCGTCGCCTCCAACCGACATGGTCGATAGAGGGAAATGCCTGCAGCTCGGAATCGTCACCTCCAACCGCTTTTTCTTTCATAACCTCCGTTGATTCTGTGTTCTACAGGTATTCTATTTTCCTCTTCAATTTGCTAATGGTTCTAGGTCATTGTCACACTGATTAAACGGCGTGCCAGGGAACTATCGGGGAGTGCATCGCCAGCGGCGACGAGTTCGATTTGGCATCCGAGTCGGCGCGTCCTTTTCAAACTCTCTTTGCCCCATGGAAAATTTATCTGCTTCAAATCTTTTGGCCACGAAGCCAAGGAAGCAAACCTTCTTCCTTTTGCTGCTTCAAATAGAATGGACACCACTTGTTCCATTGGTCTGTTGGATTCTACTCTTCATCATCAAGCCGCACTCATGCAATTATCCATTGACATGTTTGAAGCTTCTGTGTCCCAACTACTAAAGTTTGGTAACAAAACAAATTATAACAATATGAGGAAGAGAAAATTTAGTAGTTTTACACTGAAGTTTTCTTTTTTTTTATTTCAGGTTGAGAATCTGTGGGATGATGAACTTCATAATGCTCTTTAAAGTAGCATTTGGGCAAACCCGTAGATTGGGATGCCATTTCAAAGCTTTCATGGTATGGATTCCTAGTAAAAATGATTTGAATCTTTATGAATTCAGTGGTTGAAAGAAAATTACAGCTATAGATGATCTTCTGCAGGGCAATTGTCAGCAGCCCACATGAAGATTGAGCTCTAATGTTGCTGGTTTCCATCCAAATTGCAAGAATTCTTTGTACATATAGAGATATCAGCTTTTGAATCGTCATAAAAAGAAAGCTCTAAACTAGTTTAAAATCTGCTTGGTGGTTATTGATTGTTATTGAACATTTTCTGAGTTGAGATTGTAGTAGAATTTTCTGTTATTGAACATATAGAGATATCAGCTTTTGTACATTTTCTGTTTGAAGCCTTGCAGGAACTCGATGAAGCTCTTTAGAGAGAGGAAATTCTCATATCAGTGAATTTGGTTTTATATGCTCTTCTGTTGGTTTATCTTTAGTTAATTTATTCTTTGTGTAAACAAAATTTAATTTCAATTTCCCATATAGAGATTATATTTTAAACATTACCTGAATAATCATTTAGTTTACAAACATATTGACTAAAATCCACTGCACTAAGCTTGTATAACTGGAGCAATGCATGCATATTTTGATTCCAGAACAGGAATTTGGTATTCTCATGGAATTCCTATTTTCCTATCTTAATGGCATATACTAATAAATTTTCCACTCATTTTTAGTATAGCATTTTTACATTAATTCTCTTGGGAAAATGATCTATATTCTGTTGCAGATAGTTATTTTTTGAACCTCGATAGTAGCTTTATAAGTGATGTAAGAGCACTCATGAAACTCCTCGATCAGTTAGAAAGATTCGCGTTTTGCTTGTGGATTCCACTACTCGTATCGTGTTCATTTGGTTAATGAACTATGGGGTGTTGTCAACTTTGGATGTGTGGTATAATGGATTCTAAATCAATTGTATACTATCCATGCATGTTGGTTATTTGTTACATTCTCTTTGTCAATTCTGCAATGGTGTGTGTGTGTGAGTGTGTTCCATTAAGAGTTAGCATGATTACAGGTTGCTGCACCCCTCTCTACTTTGAAATTACAAAGATCTCTCTTGTAATTCTACATTTCTTAACATGCCTGTACAAAAATACCCCCACGCGGCTCCCCTCCACAGGATATTTTAGTGCATGCATGTTATAAAATGTAAATGTATAGGAGAGGTGATGCAGGACAGGCAGGCAGGTGTGATGCCCTCCCTGCATCAAGAGGTTTTTGTAATTTCAAAAGAACGGAGTAAATTTTTGTATCTGTTATCGCTATTACAATTTTAGATAACATCCTATACCTGGTATATTATTACTGATGGATAAACTTGCACTACTTTTTTGTATAGATAGCATTAAATATGGATGCATAAGTTGTAGTCTTGAGATTTTGATTCTGGTGCATACATTCTTGTTCATATATAGCATCATGCAATAATTTCACACACATGGATAATAATTGAAAATGGGACTATTGCTTCTCTGGAGAAAAATCCACCTATCATGCTCTGTACCGAAGGTCTTGGACTGTATATAATGGTAAGTAATCATCATATCTATATGTTATTTCTTTCATCCATAAGTCTCCTAATTAACTAGACTTTTTTCTGTTATTTCTTTCATCCACAAGGCTCCTAATTAACTAGACTTATTTCTCACACTCCTTTTGGACACAGGAGAACCTGATCCAGAGTTAATAATTACATCCCGACAGATTTCACCATTTATTCCCCATAATTATAAAGAACGTAGCCTTCCTGTTGTAGTATTTAAATTCACGTAGTTGCTTTTGTTTCCATGTATCCTATCATTTTGATAAGTTGATCATTCTCCCAACAAATTAAAATTAAATTTTCAGCTCAAAAATTAAGGGAAGTCTGCTGCTGATGTTACTTTACTTTTTTACTTGGGCTGTAAGTTTAATCCTCGATGCGCATCTACTCAATTTGTTTCTCGTGCTTAGTATTTAATCTTGGTTAGGTGTTGTTGAATCTTTTTTATTTTACTTGGGATGAAAGATGAATAATGTTACTCTATTTTGTTCCTTTGATGGCTTCGACATAATACTCCGATGGAAGCTTTCTCTTCCGCTTTGAAGACGACGAGGAGACGACGAGGAGCCTTTCGGTAGAGTACATGGAATCAAGGGATTCTACAAATCGTGAACCGTTGGAAGAAAGTGGGAAATTTTCTTATCTTGAGAGGAGAAGTCCCGCAGTCATCTGCACATCAGCAAAGAAAGAGCAAACCAATGTCGGGACGAATGCTTTTGTTCATGGGAAGAAGATGACAGAAGGGGATTACATGGAACCAAGAGAGGCTGTCCCAGAAGGTGCCATTTCTCTCTTACTGAATGCATCAATGGAATCGGATGGCTCTCGTTGTGAGCAAAATTTGATTGCTATTGAATGTTGTGTAACTTCCCAATCCGAAAAGCTCCATGATGGTGAGAGGGAGATCGATGTGGTGTCTCTACAGTCTGATGAAGTTCTACAAGATGTTGAATGGGAGCATAATGGGGGTGAATTTATACCAGTAAGTGACATTGTGATTGAAGAAAGATTAAATCATGATATTCTTATCACCAGTGGAAGTTTCGGGGAAATTAGTAGTTCTTTGGAGGATTCTATTTCACATGACAAAGAGGAGGAGCAATCAATTATGGTAGCTAGGCATCAAAGGTGCATTTATCTTTATTATTTCTTCACCATGGTGGTGTATTTTTTTTGATGCTCCTATGTAGTAGAGACATAACAGTGTTGTATGTGGAAGGATTTCTATGTGTGTCACTGAGTTTTATTTTTATTTTTACCCATCTTTCAATTTCTTGTAGGAATATTCAAAAATTTCATATGACACATATTCACACACACATTACAAAATATTTATTATAAGTAAAAGGGTTATTGTAACATTTTTGCCGGCAGACACTGTGAACTCTTGATAATGTGCTTTGATGCTAGTCTAACTATAATCAGTAATTGTTTGATAGAAGTCCAATGCTTTACTTGTTCTAAGAATACTATCTTTTAGACTTTGAATACTGAAGAAAATATGCAGATTGATGAGAAATCAACAACTGAAGAAACATGCCTCTGAAATTCACAAAGCTATCCATGGAGATTTTTTTTTGATAATTTATGTTCCAATAGATATTGTTGCAGTACTATATTACAATGAGGGGAGAACATGTCTAGCATTACAATGTGTTTTTTTTAAAAAAAACATAAAATAGTATTTGCCACGGCTTGTAACTGTGGCAAATAGTTTTTTTTAAAAATGATGAGTTCACTTTTAGTCAGGGTTTCATACTGTGGCAAATAGTTGGCTTATTTGCCATGACAGTTTTCCCCATGGCTAATACTATTTGCTACGGCTAGTTCATGGCTTAAAAGTTTTAGCCACGCCGACTTTAGCCACGGATTTTTCTCGTGGGTAGACCGTGGCTAAAACTTTTTAGCCACGGTTTTGGGCTTTTTACCAGGGCAATTTGCCATGGCCAAAAATCTGTTTTCTAGTAGTGTTTTATCAAAGGTTCATTCGAAATTTTAGTAGTATCATGACACCAATCATAGAATGCATGAAGAAGGGTGATTTTATTTGGACTAAAGCGGCTACTAGTGCGTTTCAAACGACTAAGGCACGGATGTCCGAAGCCCCACTACTACGGTTGTCGGATTTTAGCAAGGTGTTTGAATTATCCTGTGACGCATGTGGGATAGGAATCGGAGGAGTTTTAAGTCAGGAGGGACATTTGATAGGTTACTTTAGCGAAAAGCTTGCAGGGCCCGAAGTTAAATTATTCCAATTATGATCGCGAGTTTTATGCCGTGATACGTTGTCTCCAACATTGGCGACACTATCTTATATCGAAGGAATTTGTAATCTTATCAGATCATGAGGCGCTAAAATTTGTAAACTCCCAAAATAAAATCAGCCCTCAGCACGCCAAATGGGTCTCCAACCTTCAGGAGTACACATTCATCATAAAGCACCTTAAGGGTATGTTAAATCGTGTGGCGGACGCTCTTAGTCGAGTCACCCTATTACTATCTACAATGGAAGTATCTGTCATAGGATTTGAAAGAATTAAGGATGAATATGTTAAATCCTGGATTTTAAGGATATATACTTAGCCGCTCAGGACAACTCCCCTTCTGCTATCTCTTCATACTATATCCGTGAAGGTTATCTATTTAAGCATACGCAATTATGTATTCCCCGCTCTTCATTACGCCATTGTATTATATGGGAGTTACATAGTGGAGGGTTAGGTGGACATTTCGGTTGAGATAAAACTATAACACTAGTAGAGGACAAATTATTTTGGTCGGGCCTCAAACCAATGGTCAATAAAATCGTAGGGAGTTGCCGTGTATGTCAATTAGCGAAAGGTAAAAAGACCAATGCTGGACTTTACACACCACTTCCGATTCCGTCTGTTCCATGGGAGGACGTTAGCATGGACTTCATATTGGGCCTACCTCTAACATTTAGGCGACACGATTCCATTCTAGTCATCGTAGATCGATTCTCAAAAATGGCCTACTTTATCGCTTGTCATACCACCAACGATGCATCGCATGTTGCTAAGTTATACTTCAAGGAAGTCGTGGCACATCGGGGCATCCCCAAAATGATAGTGACTGATAGGGACGTTAAATTTACAAGCTATTTCTGGAAAACACTTTGGAAGCTTTTGGGTACTAAACTTATGTTTTCATCGGCTTATCATCCCCAAACGGATGGGCAAACGGAAGTGGTTAACCGAAGCTTAGGTGGTTTACTTTGTTGCTTAGTGGGTGATCATAAAGGTACGTGGGACCTTATTCTTTCTCATGCTCAATTAGCTTACAATAATTCTAAGAATAGGTCCACTGGTTTCTCTCCAAATGAGATCGTGCATGGATATAAGGCGCCCGTGCCTATTGACTTGATTCCATTACCACCATATTTTAAATCAAGTCAATTTGCACAGGACTTCGCCTCGCACGTTCACACTCTCCATAAGCATATTGGTGAGACGTTAGCTAAACAATATGCTATTTATCAATCGAATGCTAACGTACATAGGCGAGCAGTCCCCTTGAATATTGGTGATTTGGTAATGGTTTGTCTTATCCCTGAACGGATGCCTTCGGGCACTGTAAAGAAATTGGCGAATAGGAGAGCCGATCCTTTTCGGATTTTAAAGAAGCTAGGCGAAAATGCATATTTATTAAAGTTACCTGCTGATTGGGGAATCTCCCCTGTTTTTAACGTTTCAGATTTAACGCTTTATGTCGCTCCACCACCTGAACTTTCTGTCTCTCCGTTTAATATTTCCACTGTATCTTCTAATGGGGTGGGTGGGGTGAGATTGTCTCTGGATCGCTCCATCCTTCGGATTCTCCGGGAGGTATGTTGCCTAAAGATGATGAAACTTGTTTTTCTTCTTTGCCTGACGCATTTCCAAGGTTCCCCCGAACCGTTTTCTTGTCTGCCAGGATTTTGCAGGATGTCGTGTTTACCACTCCTGACAGTGACATTCACAGGTTTTTGGTCAAGTGGCGTGGTCGCCCTGCTTCGGACGACTCTTGGCTCTCTCCCCCGGAGGTGGAACTTCTCGATGAGGATCTCTTATGGCGTTACCTTGCCTCCCACTCATTGGTGATGAGTCCTTTTGAGCGAGGGAGGATTGATGGAGATGGCCACCGCCATGACCAACTTGGTGATGAAGATGACGTCCATGGCGCACTTGGTGATCATGGGGTAGTGGCGGAAGATGATGATGATTCTCCACCGGCCAAAGACTTTCGGCGTTGTAGCTGTCATGGCTACAATCTTCGCCCACGCAACAAGACTTAATTTAATTTATCTTGCTAGTTTATGGTCTACATTTATCCGTTTATATGGTTTGTATTAAACTAGTTTATTTCTATCATTTTGAACTTTTGATTTGCGTTTAGCCACTGATTTTGGGTTGTTATTAGCCCCTTGGATGTAAGCCTTATATAAGGCCAAAACTCTTCTTTTGTCATTTAGACTTAAAATTGAAATCAAAATAAGAAATCTCATAAACCTAATTCTCTCTATCCCTCTTCCTCTCTTCTTACCGCCGCCCAAGGGGGCTCCTCCCTTCCTTCTAGTTCTTGGTCTCCCCCCCTCTCTCTCTCCTTTTCATTCTATTTTCTCCCTCCCCTCTCCTCCTTACTAATTCCTCATCACGAATCTCTCCAAGAAGCACTCAAGGACTTTTGGCCAATCTTGGAGGAGAAGGTGCAAGTGCAAGGAAGAAAGGCTTGGGTGAACCTCCACGACGTGAAGCGGGGAAGACGGGCGAGTTCTTCATCCGAGGTGCGCTTGCCGTGGATTTCAAGGGAAGAGCGTTCATTTCTTGTAGATCCAAAATCTCGGATCTATGATTCCGAGAGGGGTAACGAAAAATTCCTACCCAAGAGATTTCCCTCTTTGTTAGTTCCTGTGGTGGACGATTTTTGCGTGGATTTTCGAAGATTTATTTATCGCGGTGTTATTTTTAATAGATTTGTGATTTTTCGTTTTGTTCTCCGATAAATCCCGAGAGGAGTGGCGATCCTCGCCTTTTCTTTAGTTGGGATAGATCCTACCACTTTCGAATCGCGATTTCTTTGGTGGATCTATTTTGGTACAACTCCAAGCTCGTCGGAACCAATATTGTTCCTTTAGCCGGAAAGGATTTTGGCCTATAGCCATTCTCCGATCCACTTGCAGTTCGGCTACCCGTATGTTAGCGCGAGATATAAATAAAAATCATTGTGTTTGCTATGTTTCGTTAGTGTGTCGGAAAGAGGGTGTTGATCGTAGTGAGAGTCGTCGAATCGCCGTCCGTGTAGGATCTTTTAGGACAGGCCTACATCATGAGTTGCCCGCAGAAGATGATGAACTCGACGCTGGCAAACTGAGGTCTGTTGTCCGTGACATTGGCTTTCGGCAGCTTATGCCGGTAGATGATCTCCCCCCAAATAAAATTCCCGATAACCTTGGAGGTCACCTTGGCTAGCTCCTTCACCTCTAACCACTTGGAAAAATAATCTATCATGATAAGTAGGAACCTCCTATGACCGCTGGCTTGGGGGAATGCCCTACCAAATCCATTCCCCAGATGGCGAAAGGCCAGGGGGCCGTGATACTCCTGAGGCACTGGGCCGGTTGTAGTTGGAGGGGGGCAAAAAACTGGCACTTGTGGCACTTCTTTGTAAACTCCGGCGGATCGTGGCCCAAGTTAGGATAGAAATACCCTTGCCTGACAACCCTTCCTTCCAGGGTTCGACTTCCAGAGCGACTCCCACACTCCCCAGAGTGGACCTCCTCCAAGATCCTTTAGACCTCCCTCTCGGCCACGCAACGTGCCAACATCCCTGGGAGGGTCTTTCAGTACAGCTGCCCATCGTAGATGAGGTAGTACGCTGACTTTTACTTGAATTTCTTTTTATCCATCCCTTCTGGATACTCCCCTATGTAAAGGATGGTTGTGAATGGGTCCATCCACAATGGGTGTTGATCCACATCCATTAGCTCTCCTTCTTCATTGGAGGGGTATAACAGGTCGGTGATGGTACCCCCACCCGGGGACCATGTTTTGCCAATTAGTCCACCTTCTCGTTCTCCTCCCTGGGCACATGTCAGATGGAGAAGGTTTGGAATATGCCGATGACCCCCTTTACTTTTGTTAAGTATAACTGGAGGGTAGATTGCCTTGCCTCGAACTCACCATTGATCTGGGAAGCCACCACCATGGAGTCAGTGAGGACCTCCACATCATGCTCTCCTAGCTCTCTGGCCATGCGGAGCCCTGCAATCACCGCCTCATACTCGGCCTGATTGTTAGTAATGGGAAAGTGCACCACTACCATTTGTTTGCTTCTATTCCCCTGGGGGCTGACTAGTATCACCCCCACCCCTAAGGAATGCCTCCCTGCAGCGCAATCTACCATCACCTTCTAGGGAACTGGGTGAGTGAGTTTTACCTCCGCCACCTCAACCACATAGTCAGCCAGAAAGTCGGCCATTTCTTGGGCCATGATCGAGAGGTAGGGATAAAGGAGATGTCAAACTCACTCAGTTTCACCGACCACTTGGCCAACCGGCCCGAATGGTCCACCCCCTCAAAGATGTTGCGGAGGGGGTGGTCAATCACCACTCGGATTGATTCTTCTTGGAATTAAGGATGGAGTCTCCGTGCCGAGATGACCAGAGAAAAGGCCAGCTTCCCCAAGATGGGATACCGAAGCTCCGCCTTCCTCAAGACCCGGCTCACAAAATAGATGAGCAACTTCTTCTTCCTCTCTTCTCGGACCAGGACGGAGCTCAAGGCTCCCACTCCGAACCCAAGATATAAAGACAGATCCTCCCCCTCCTTTGGCCCTTGGAGCAGAGGGGCCTGAGTCAACTGCCTCTTCAAGGCTTGGAACGCTTCCTCGTATTCCCCAGTCCACTCAAACTTCTTGCCCCCTCTTAATGCTTTGAAGAAGGGAGAGCACTTCTCCCCAGCCCGGGAAAGGAACCTGCTTCACCCTGCCAGCTTACCTGTCAACCACTTCACCTCTTTAGCATTCCGAGGCGATCCCAGCTCCATGATCGCTCAGACCTTGTCAGGATTTGGCTGCACCCCCGCGAGGGTGAGAAGGTAACCCAGGAATTTTCCCCTGTTGGTCTTGAAGACACACTTCAAGGGGTTCAGCCTCATCTTGTACTGGCGCAAGGTAGCGAAGGGTTCCTCTAGGTCCCGGAGGTGAGATTCTACATATCGACTCTTGATCATGAGGTCATCCACATACACTTCTAGGTTCCTCCCCTTCTATTCTTAGAAGACCCTATCCAACATCTTCTGATACGTCGCCCCTGCATTTTTCAGCCCAAAGGGCATCATTTTATAGCAGTAAAGAAAAATCATTATTGGAAAACCAACGACTGAGCCAACCAGCGCATCGATCCGAGGCAGAGGATAATAGTCCTTATGGCACGATTTATTAAGTAAAGAAAAATCGACACACATACGCCACCGGCCATCTCCAGTTTTAACCATTACTACATTGGAGACCAAGACGGGGTATTGTCTTTCAGATACAAATCCATCCTTGAGGAGCTTGGCCACCTCTTCCCTGATGGGCTCAACCAGCTTGTCCTCAACCGACCTCTTCTTCTACTAGATGGGGCGAGCTTCTGGGTCCAGGTTGAAGTGGTGGCATGCGACATCCGCATCGATCCCTGGCATCTCCGTGGCGCTCCAAACGAAGATGTCCATGTTCTTCTAGATGCACTCCAGCATCCTGCTCTGGTCCTCCGGGGTCAGCCCCACGCTGATGCGAACCTTATCCACCCTACCTCCGAGGGTGAGAACCTCCATCTCCACCACCTCTTCTACAGCCTCTAGAAGAGACTGCCCCCCACCATTCTCCATCATCCTCCCCTCCTGGGATAAGAACTTCTTCCTTAGCTTCTTCCACGGCCATCGCCTCAGCCGGCTCCTGGGCTTCCTCCGCCACCTCCACCCGGGTGCGGTTCTCCTCCACCTCCATCTCAACTCCTGCCTATTGCTCCGCCTCCTCCATCTTCGCTCCATTTACTCGGCCACCTCCTGCCAAGAGATAGAATTCACCGCCGTGACGTAGCACTCCCTTACCACCTTGGGGTCTCCCCTGACCTGGGCCTGGATCCCCTCGGTGGTGAACTTTAGACATTGGTGGAAGGACGAGGGGACGCAGCGAAAGGCGCTCATGAGGGGACGCCAGAAGATGGCGTTGTAGCTATTGTGGGCATCCACTATGACGAACCTATAAGTGCGGGACTGCCCCCTAGAGTGACATGGAGCCCCACTCCTCCTTCTACCTCCTTCCTCTCCCCCGAGAACCCAAACAAAGGCCCATTTGAGGCCAACACCCTCTTGGCCTCCACCTTCAATGCATCGAACGCCTTCTTAAAGATGACGTTTACCGAGCTCCCGTTGTCAATGATGATTTGGGAGACAGTGAAATTTTTGATGGCTGTTTGGATGACCAGCGCATCGCAAAAGGGATGCTCATGATCCGGCATATCCTTCCTTGAGAATGTGATCTTCTCCCCTAGTTGAGGGGTCTGGGATATGGAGCCAACGCTCCTTTGGTATATGGTGTGGAGGCTCGCCTTCCGGGAAGCCTCAATCTCCACCCCCAATGGATCACCCCGATCTCTCACCGGGTTCCAACATCCGCCCGGCCCTCACACCTGTCCTCCTCTACCCGAGACAGGACTTGTTCGATTCACACTCCCTAGCGGTCTTGCTATTATTGTTGCTCCCAGTTTCCTCTCTGTTGGAACCCCAATGTGATTTGGGCTAGGTTGTCTTCGTAGGTTGTGATCCATGTTGTATAGAAGGGTCAAATTTTCTGTGTTTCTTAAGTCTAGGCCATGTACTTAGAGTCAATAGTACAATGGATCAGCCTCCATCACTGCCAGAGATTCAAGACTTAGAGAAATCAAGATTTAGAGAAAGAGATCTACGTTCGTCAATCTCAGGGCGATGATAGTCGTACTCAGCTCGACTAACTCAGAGATAGACTTCTCTGAACAGAGTTCGACGATCTCCATTCTCAGGTCGACTAATACTTCATCTATCAATACCAAAGATCACTCAACGCCAAAATGGACTCAGCGACATAATTTACTCAAAGCCAAAGCTATTCTCAAGTCAACGAACGTAGAGACAAGACCAAGAAGATTTCGTCAAGCAGCAGTCAGCTATTTAGAGTTCGACGATCGTGTAACTCAGCTCGATGAATTCTGTCTTCTGGTCGACGATTCCAGACTAAGTTATTTCCTTCCTTCTATTCCTATTATATTGCAGTAATTCCTATGTAATTAATGCTCTAACATTCTCTGAATATTACCATTAGACAAAGCATTAATTACGGTCTTCATCAGGATTATTGCCTGCCATTTTTCCAATGAAATAGTTGGGGAAAGTAATCAATGTCGTGTAATTCTCAACGTTATCAGCATTGATTACAGGATTAATTTGGAAATTCAAATGTTCGTCGACAAACCGATGAGTAAGAGAATTCTGCTGAAAGAATATACACCACATCAACAAGACACAGAGAAAGAAAAATCTTCTTCTTCTTCATCTGTTCTCAGTCTGCTCTAAGGCTTTCCCAGAGACAAACATTCTTATCAGTCTAAAAGCCTGATGTTAAGCAATCATCAAAGCTGAAGGCCTACACCCTTGAACAAAGCTTCCACTCCTGAACCATTCAAGATCTCAGGGGAAGCTTTAACAACAAATAAGAATCCACACAGTCTTCTCATTTTGACTTAAGAAAAGAAGACTTACATCACTCTCTCTTTCCCCCCTCTGTACAGGGTTTTAATTCCCTTCAAAATTATTCTGGTTGCAAGTCTTCTTCCAAAAGACTTGGGTTGATTTTTGAGCACCTGATCAAAAGCTCTCTAGTGACAGTCACCTGATCAAAACCTGTAATGGATTCCTACCCAGGGTGGTAGAAGAGTGGATGTACCCAGTTTGGGGAACCACTATAAATTTCTTGTGTTGTCTGGTTGCTCTTTCTTTTCTATTCTTGTTGTGGGTGTATTAGTTAGATATTCTGTGATCTTTGATTTACTTTAATCTGTGATAGTTAGATATAATTGTTAAAGGTAAAGATAGTACATTGTTAAGATACACTCTATTCATGCCCCCCCCCCCTCTAGAGTATATAAGATCTAACCCTAACTTTACATTGGTATCAGAGGAGGTTCTTTTGGTTGTACAAGCTAACCCTTGAACCAAAGATCCTAAGTTAGATCTTCTCTCTTACATCTTATAGATCTATACAGCATGGCACAGAATAAAGAATATGCAAGCACAAGACCTCCAATGTGTAACTTGTCCAAGTTCACACTCTGGAAGGCAAGAATCAGACTATACATGAATTCTATTGATGAGGATATATTTAATTCCATCTTAACAGGACCAACAGCTCTAGTTGCTTTAACCTCATCAACTTCAACATACATGAGTGTTGTTCCACCCCCTGGATGGACAGATGCAAAGAGAAAGGCAAAGATAGCTGATGTCAGAGCCATAAACATATTGGCTCAAACAATGTCAGATGAGATATTTCAAAAGGTTGCTGAGTGCTCATCAGCCAAGGCCATTTGGGACTCCCTGAACCAGATGGTGGCTGGATCAGCAGATAAGAGGAAGGAAAGAAGATCCAACCTCATCACTCAATATGAAAACTTCAAAAAGGGTGAAGCTGAAACAGTGGAAGTGATGCACAACAGACTCAGCTTCATTATCAGTGAGCTGAGGACTCTAGATAAGGAAATCACTTTGACTGAAGTGAATGACAAGATCCTCATGTGCTTCCCCAGCACATGGGACTCAAGAATCTGGCACATCAGAGAAGCGAGAAGCATAATAGAGATCTCAACTGAAACTCTACTAGGAAAGCTAAAGTCCTATGAGTAGCTGATAAAATCAAGGGAAGCAATAGCTGAAGTCAAGACTCCTACACCAACTAGGAAAGAGCACAACATAGCTTTTAAAGCTGCAGGAGACTCTGAAGTCATTCCTGTGAATGAAGAATTGATGAGTCTCTTTGCTAAGAGATTCTTTAAGATGGCTAGAAAAGATTTCAGAAGGAGACCATCCATGTATGAAGACAAACCAAGGTATGACAAAACACCATCTAAAGAAGTAGTGTGTTTTGGCTGCAGGAAACCTGGGCATTTCATCTCTGAGTGCCCAGAAGTTCAGAAGAAGGATAGAAGAAAGGAGGGTGACTCAAGGAAGGGTCACTACAGCAAGCCTTCCTCAAGCAAGCATAAGAGGAAGGATAAAGGGTTTGTTGCTGAGTTATGGAGTGACACTGAAGAAGAGTCAACCTCCTCCAGATCCAGTGAGGATGAAGAAGAGCAGAAGGCCAAAGAAGTTTGCCTCATGGCTATTGAGGCAGGCAGTAGCAGATCAGATGCTGATGAGTCTGAAGATGAAGAGCTCTTATGAGTTGAGGATCAGGTATTAGCCTCTTATGATTTTGAATCAGAGGAATTCAAATGTGAATTTAAACTATTATGTTTAGACCTAATAGGATCTGAGAAGGAAATCAAACTTCTCAGGGAAAAACTATTAGAACAAGAAAGAGTCATTGCTGATAATGAAAAATTAACTGAAGAATTAGACCTATCTAATCAATAAATAATGTTCCTAAAATCTGAATTAAGTAAGGCTAAGGAACTAGAAGAAACCTTAAATGGTAGAAGTTTACAACTGATAGACATAACTAGCATAGTCAATACAAGATCCAGTAATAACAAACTAGGATTAGGAGCCTCATCTAGTGAACCAATCCTTATTCAGAAAAATCAACTATCAAAACCCACAAGTTTTATTTCTGAAAATGGCAAGAAGAATACTGAATAAGTAGAGAAAGTCAATGAAGTGCTTAAACAACTAGACCTTAAGAAAACGAGTCAGAAAAAGAAAAACAAACAATATAACTATGTTCAGCAAATTTCGTCGAACTCAGAATGACGAAATCGGTATAGTTCATCGAACTTAGAACGACGAACTTAGAACGACGAACTCTGAACGCAAATAATAATGTAATTTATTCTTCGAACTGGGATCGACGAAACCAGTATGGTTCGTCGACCAGAGATCGGCGTTTTTGGGGCTCTGAGAATGTATACTTCCATTCTTCGAGCAGAGATCGAAGAACTCAATCTCGATCGTCGAGCTCAGGTCGACGAACATACCCAAATTTCTCAGATCTAGTTCATAACCATAGTAATCTAAAAACTAATAAATCCTTTAATCCCTTTAGTTAGTGGGTCATACCTCCTAGAAGGTATCATCCTTTAGGCTATAAAGATCAACCTGAATGCTCATATATTTCCAGTTATTCCTATGTAAATCAACAAGGACCCAAGGTCACCTGGGTCAAGAACAACTAAGTGTTATACTTGCAGATGAAGACCTATCCAGCATATAATCAACACTAGTATCTGGATAGTGGCTGCTCAAAGTACATGGCAGACAGCAAGGACAACTTAATTGACTATAAGTCCAAGCTGGGACAAAAGGTCATCTTTGGTGATTCAAATTGTGGCCAAACAGAGGGCTATTGCAAAATCAAGATTGGAGCTGTGACTTTCAAGAAAGTTGCATATGTGAGTGGACTGAAGCACAATCTCATCTCCATAAGCAAACTCTGTGATGAAGGTTATATGGTATCATTCAACTCTGAATCCTGTACTATTACCTCAAGAGAAAACAAACCAGTTTTAATTGGCAGTAGATAAGGAAACATATATTTAGTTAATTTCCAGTCTATTACTTCAGATATATGTCTGCTTAACTTAGTTAGTATCCAAAATGACTTATGGAATAAGAGATTAGGACATGTAAATCTGAAAAACATTGCTAGGCTATCTAAGGACAACCTTGTGAGAGGTTTACCTTTTGGCCCCTTGATGAGTCCCTATTTCATACCGAATTCCGGACTCATCTAGGCTCATTTGCATGTATTGGCACCACCATTTAGCGCCATTAGCACTCCTTTTGATTCGCTACGACCTTCCACGTTGTGTGCACTCTTTTAGCCTATTTCTGTGCGTGTATTTATTCTCATCGTGTGATGCATTTTTATTTCTATCCGTGACTGCCATGTCGACATCCCGTCCAGTTTTCCTGCAGGTTCTGGGATCGTGTGGGCGTCCGGGATAGGGCTTTCACTTTTTGTAGCAAAGGAGTCAATGGTCGTGTGTTTTACCCACGCACGACCATCGACCTCTTTGGCGCACGACCACTGGTCGTGCGCAGTCTGAGCTCTCGTTTTATTGTCCTGTCCCGCCATATCGCACGATCATCAGCTATACCGCGCACGATCACTATTCGTGCACTGCCGGTCGTGCGGAGTCATGCTATCTTTTTCCATTTTTCTGTCCCATATCGCACGATCACCACCCTTGCCGCGCACGATCACTGATCGTGCGCTGCTGATCGTGCGCATACTTAAATTTCCTGATGCAGGTTCTACAGGTTGTTGTCGCACGGGCGCTGACATTGTTCGTGCACGACCACTGGTCGTGCGCTGGTGGTCGTGCGCGCTATTTATTCCTGTTTCTATATATACGCCTATTCCGCGAATTAGGGGAAGAGACCGGGATCGAACTCAGCCGCCACTTCGCCCTTCCACATTCCAGACGCTCCATCCACCTCCACCTTCATCCCTACCATCGGGAGGTGATTTCCGGCACATCTAAAGCATTCTGCATCCTCCGGTGACCCCTCCAGCCATTAATGACCTCTTCTCCGAGCTTTCTACCGAAGAAGAAGATGATTAAGACGACCTAGAGAACGGACTCAAAGGCCCTCGAGGTGATAGCTCGACGATACCGGAAGCCTCCTCGGACTGCGCGTGGAAGTGGATTGACAACCCGCACCTCTGGCCAACAACCGCGGTGATCTTCACTCTTTCGGTTTACTCTTCCTCTACCCTTCTTGTAGTGTATGAATGACTCAAGCTTGTTATAAACTTCGAATTCCTAGTTATTTGTAATTGGATTTTTGTTGTTTAAACTTGTTTGTGGGATTTGTGTTGTGATGCGCCTTGCCCCATCTCACTTCCATCGTTTCATGTGATTGCACTCCACACTAAACACCTCACCCACTAGCTCACCGTCCACTCGCCCTACCGAAGTACGGCATAGCGGCCGATACACCCATCTCACCTTGCGAAGCGGTGAATGCGACCCGCATAGTTAGCTTTAAGTTCTTTGTTTGTAAGAACACAAATCTCAAAGCCCCTTTTGTTTCTTCTTTCATTTTACAAACTCCATTAGCAATAACTTCGGATTGTCCGTCGTTCCACGCTAATTGCATTCCTCAAGAGACCGACACTTGGGGATTTACTCCCTAAAACTTTATTACTTGTGCGACCGGTGCGCTTGCCATATTTTCACGCATCAAGTTTTTGGCGCCGTTGCCGGGGAATGCAACTGCAGAACGACCACGACGTACGAAAGTGTTGTTATAGAGTTAGTTGTTTTTTTTTTACCGCTGTTTCTTTGTGTAGTTGCTGCAGTGAATGCAAGGACGCGCTGCTAGAGATCTCGCAGCTTATGACCCCGAGATCGAACGAACTCTTCATGCACAAAGGCGTGTCGCTGCCATCAATCTAGTCCCAATGGGGGACCATCTGAACATTGATGCCGGGAATCGTGTCGGAGGAATCCTTCATGGTGACCGAAACGGCGATGAGAATGAAGTAAACCCGCCCCAGGTACGCACCATGATGGACTACACCACACCGACTGTTGGGAGCATTTACCCTGGCTTCAGACTGGCGATCACCAACCAGCAGTTTGAGATCAAACCTGCTATCCTGAACATAATCCGGAACAACGCACAGTTCTCCGGAATGGCCACTGAAGACGCCCATCTTCACTTGGCTGAATTTTCCAAAATCTGTGCCACGTTCCGCTATGCTGGAATCCCCGACGATACATTCAAGCTCCGACTTTCCCCTTTTCCCTCAGGGACAAAGCCAAGACTTGGCTCCACTCTCTTCCGCCTGGAGCAGCCACCACCTGGGAGGCGTTGACAACAAAATTTTTAGCTAAGTTCCATCCGGTGGACTGGATAGTGAGCATGCGACGTGCAATTGCCAACTTTCGGCAAAATGATCAAGAAAGCCTGGCTGAGGTTTGGGAACGGTTCAACGAGTTGCTGAGGAAGTGTCCAAACCACGGATTCCAAACTTGGAATCTTGTCGAAAGCTTTTATTTTTCTATTGAACTACAGCACAGGGCTATGATTGACGCCGCCTCTGGAGGGACTATAATGAATCTTGCGCCTGATGATGCATTAAGAATTTTGCAGGATACTGCCACCCACAGCGCATATTGGACTGCAGGAAGGAATTTTCCACGAGGTACGAGTGGAGTTTTTGCTATGGAAGCATCCGAGCCCACCACCGCTATTGCTCCAGTTTTGGCGATGTCATGTCAGGGTTGTGGAGGTTCCGACCACCACAGCTTCGAATGCCAAGCAGGCGAGGTACATGGTGAAACCTCCTTTCTTAATGAGTCAATTAACTACATTGCAAATAAAAATAGGGGAGCGCCATATGGGAACACGTACAATCCGGGGGTGAGAAATCACCCAAATTTCTCTTGGAACCAAAATGTGTCAGGCCAACGATGGCAGCCGGGGCAGCATCAAAATGATGCGTACGCCTCTGGAAGCCAACAGCGGCCGCCTCTACCGAATTACCCCCAAGGGCCCCCTGCGACAAAAATAAACTCTTTAGCGGAAATGTTCGAAAAATTCGTTGTGGTCTCCCAGACCAACATGACGAATCAAGCTGCCTCAATGCGTAAGCTAGAGGCACAATTGGGCCAACTGGCTTAAATGGTCTCTGAGCGGACCCAAGGCACGCTACCGAGCAACACCGAAAAAAACCCTTATGAGAAAGGAAAAAGCCTTGGGGAAGAAAATAAAAATAAGACTCATGAGCTCGTTGTGGAGTGTAAAATTAATAATGTTGAAACTACCGCTTTATGCGATTTCGGAGCATCTAGCAATATCCTCGCCATGCAGGATGTTGCGAGGATGAACCTGCATATTGATCCAGCAATCCGGAAGTCACTAGTTTTAGCTAATGGTATTTTGGTTGACACCGAAGGAGGTGTGCAAGAAGTTGAAATCGAGGTTAATGGGAAGTGCATAATCACTGATTTCCAGGTATTGGGACCCAAGGAAAATAATTCGATTCCTATATTGGGGGTTCCATTCCTGAAGGCTAGCGACGCATCTCTTGATTTCCCCAAAGGATGCGTAACTTGGCTGGTTGTTGCTTCAACCTTGGATGTCGCTTCTGCACATGACCCTCTTCTCCATAACGACAATTTTCATAGTGCTGCAGATATTCAGATTGGATTGGAATTTGCCTTGGTGAGTGATGCTCAGATGAAGGAGATGATTAGGGAAGTACCTTCCTAGGAGGTGATCAAGAATGATGAGAAGGAGTTCAAGGAAGAGACCAAGTGCACTGATGCAAGGGCCACCTTCCCGTCTCCTGTCGCGTCGATTTTTGAACATAGCAAAACTAGTTTTATTCGGGAGAAATCCCTGGACAGTGAATTTTGTAATATTGTTTCAAACTCTGCTAAGCGATCAGTATCTTGGGCTGATCCGGTTGCCGTTTTGGTACCGGAAATGAAGCCGCCAACCGAAAAATTGGAACCCCCCATGGACCGCAACATTTGGAAATCTCCTACGGTGGAGTAGCTGAAAAAGGCTAAGCGTATACGTGATGAGCATTATGCCGCCCTATGGCGTGAGGAGGTGCACATTCGGAGTAAAGGGAAATTCCATTCTCCCAATGCAAAAAGGCACTCTGCTGTTCCCTCGTGCCCCACCAGAGAGATTTATCACAAGTCCGCGTTTAGCTGATTGCTCCGCCCCTTTTCTTGATTATCACTTATGCTTGTGCTTACTTATTTTCCTGCAACTCTTCTTTTACTGCAAGAACATTTTATAAACTGCTAATACAGGTATTTGGTCCACCTTAAGGACGGTAAACAAAAGGGCTATTCGGGAGACAACCCAAGCTTGGACCTCTTTTTGGTCCCTTCTTTTTGTGCTTTTTATTTTTGCTTTTATATTATATTCTCGGTTATTTGTCTTTTCTGCGGCTCTACCTAATTTGCAAGTTCAACATTCTTTTGTGCGATGCAGCAACCTCCGCCTTCTGGTATGCTCATTCTTTGGAGCATGGGTACCCTCTCTCCTCAGCTTACTTTTTATTTTAGATGTCCATTAGCATTTATGCTTGTGTTTTCATTCAAGTCTGGGGGGAGAGCCGCTTATGCACACCATGAGCACACTGTTAGCATGCCAGTAGTTTATTTTATGTTCACTATTGTAGAATCCTGTCACGCACCACTGCACCCACTTGAGCATGCGCTTAGCTTTTGCGTGTTGCGAGTCAAACTCGTGTCTTTGTTAGATTTGGGAAAATTTTGGTGCTGGTTTAGGATTGGGAGACAGAGTAAAATGTTGACCTTGCTGTGTTTCTAGTCAACTGCTCTCGTCTTGTGTAGAAATTTGTGTAGATTTAATTTTTCTTTATGCTTATAGTTTTGTAATTTTCTATTTGCGTAAATTCTTTTTATTCTACTCAAAAATTGTGAATTCGGTGTGAATCAAACGGTAGTTTAGGAATGTGTGTAGACGCCACTAGACTCGTTTTGCTCGAGTCGGGAGGAAGGATTATCTTTCTCGGTGGCTAAGAACTTGCCCCAAGCTACTCTCGAAGCATTGGTGCATGGTTAGTCTAGCGTGAGCGTGATGTAGGCCATCATTTTGGCCCGGTTGAGCTTTGTACCATTTCAAACGTCATACCCTCGCTAGCCCCGTTGTGCCTACCCTTCTTTTGATTCAGCTCCACCATTACTTCACCAAAGCTTTATAGCCTATCCTAGCTGCACACCCAAGTCAAGCTTAGAGTTTCTCTCTTCATGTTGGGATGTGAAGTGGTGTTATTATTTGTGAATATATGGATGTGCTCCAAGACCTATTTCTGCTGAGATTGTGAAAATACAGAAAATGTTTTGAAAAGAAAAAAATATATATATGTGAAAAAGAAAAGTGAAAAGTAAAAGTCTAATTGAAATATTTATTTGAGATGACTTGGATTTGGAGTAGGCGGTGCACACACCCATGTTGTAAAAATTAAGTCTGGGGGTGTGGTGTACTCGTTTATATTGTGGGGTTTTTGAGGGATTATTTTTGGCTAGCTCACTTGGGTTAGGTGCAAAGCCATTCTTTTTATCATTGTTTACCTCACCGTAACCCAAGCCCCGTAATTACCTTAAGTCCTACGGATTTGCTCTTGAGTTTAACTAGTACCATGGAGAGAGTGTGAGCGGGCAAGCGTATGGTCCCCGACATTGGTGGATTCCTTTGGAGGTGATCCTGAGCCCCTATCTTTGGCAAAGCTCACTTAGTGGCCAGCCTACTTTCTTCCTGTGCGTGACCAGTTGATTCACCATGATTCTATTTTTGAGTAGTAATAAAATGCTTTTACGCATTGTGAAAAATATAAACTATTTTGCATAATTAGGAATTTCTTCTATTGTATTTTTTATGCACGCGAGCATGCGACTTCGCATGGTACCCCGTATTTCAATCTCTATGTCAGCTAGATTATTTTCCCAGCCTGCTTAGATTGTGTTTGCTCGAGACGCGCAAATAGTTAAGTCTGGGGGTGTGATGAGTCCCTATTTCATACCGAATTCCGGACTCATCTAGGCTCATTTGCATGTATTGGCACCACCATTTAGCGTCATTAGCACTCCTTTTGGTTTGCTACGACATTCCACGTCGTGTGCACTCTTTTAGCCTATTTCTATGCGTGTATTTATTCTCATCGTGTGATGCATTTTTATTTCTATCTGTGACTGCCATGTCGACATCCCGTCTAGTTTTCCTGCAGGTTCTGGTATCGTGTGGGCGTCTGGGATAGGGCTTTCACTTTTTGTAGCAAAGGAGTCAATGGTCGTGCGTTTTTACCCACGCACGACCATCGACCTCTTTGGCGCACGACCACTGGTCGTGCGCAGTCTGAGCTCTCATTTTATTATACTGTCCCGCCATATCGCACGATCATCAGCTATACCGCGCACGATCACTATTCGTGCGCTGCCGGTCGTGCGCAGTAATGCTATCTTTTTCCATTTTTCTGTCCCATATCGCACGATCACCACCCTTGCCGCGCACGATCACTGATCGTGCGCTGCTGATCGTGCGTATACTTAAATTTCCTGATGCAGGTTCAACAGGTTGTTGCCGCACGGGCGCTGACATTGTTCGCGCACGACCACTGGTCGTGCGCCGGTGGTCGTGCGCGCTATTTATTCTTGTTTCTATATATACGCCTGTTCCGCGAATTAGGGGAAGAGACCGGGATCGAACTCAGCCGTCACTTCGCCCTTCCGCATTCCAGACGCTCCATCCACCTCCACCTTCATCCCTACCATCGGGAGGTGATTTCCGACACATCTAAAGCATTCCGCATACTCCGGTGACCCCTCCGGCCATTAATGACCTCTTCTTCGAGCTTTCTACCAAAGAAGAAGATGATGAAGACGACCTAGAGAACGGACTCAAAGGCCCTCGAGGTGACAGCTCGACGGTACCGGAAGCCTCCTCGGACTGCGCGTGGAAGCGGATTGACAACCCGCACCTCTGGCCAACAACCGCGGTGGATCTTCACTCTTTTGGTTTACTCTTCCTCTACCCTTCTTGTAGTGTATGAATGACTCAAGCTTGTTATAAACTTCGAATCCTAGTTATTTGTAATTGGATTTTTGTTGTTTAAACTTGTTTGTGGGATTTGTGTTGTGATGCGCCTTGCCCCATCTCACTTCCGTCGTTTCATGTGATTGCACTCCACACTAAACACCTCACCCACTGGCTCACTGTCCACTCGCCCTACCAAAGTACGGCATAGCGGCCGATACACCCATCTCGCCTTGCGAAGCGGTGAATGCGACCCGCATAGTTAGCTTTAAGTTCTTTGTTTGTAAGAACACAAATCTCAAAGCCCCTTTTGTTTCTTCTTTCATTTTACAAACTCCATTAGCAATAACTTTGGATTGTCCGTCGTTCCACGCCAATTGCATTCCTCAAGAGACCGACACTTGGGGATTTACTTCCTAAAACTTTATTCCTTGTGCGACCGGTGCGCTTGCCGTATTTTCACGCATCACCCCTACAAGAAGGAAGGCCTCTGCAGGGCTTGTCAACTAGGCAAGCAAACTAAATCTAGTTTTAAATCCATTAATAAGAGTGATTCACCTAGGATTTTGTACTTACTACATATGGACCTTTTTGGCTCTGTTGCTGTACAAAGCCTAGGAGGGAAGTCTTATACCTTAGTGATTGTAGATGACTTCTCCAGATTCACTTGGCTTTTCTTTTTGAGAGCAAAGTCAGATACTTTTCAAGTTCTTACAGATTTTCTCAAGAACATACAGATTGAGTATTCTACTCAAGTTGCATTGATCAGAAGTGATCATGGCACTGAATTTGAATCTCTTCTTATGCTAGAGTTCTGTAGGAAAGAAGGTATAAGACACTGCTTCTCAGCTCCTAGTACTCCTCAATAAAATGGGGTAGCTGAAAGGAAAAATAGAACACTCATTGAAGCTGCAGGCATATTACTTGTAGATGCTTACATGCCCCTATCCTATTGGGGAGAGGCAGTGAGCACAACAAACTATGTCCTGAACAGAAGCTTTATACACAAACTAAAACATAAGACCCCCTATGAATTGCTCAAAGGGAAGAAACCAATAATTAACTATTTTAAAGTATTTGGTTGTGTATGCTATATTCATAACAATGAAAAAAAGCACATTAGAAAGTTTGAAGCAAAGGCTGCAGTGGGAATCTTTCTAGGATATTCCCAAGTCAGCAAAGCTTATAGGGTTTTTAATAAATCCACATTAAAAATAGAAGAATCCATGCATGTTATATTTGATGAGACTAACATGTTTTACAAGGAGAAAGAGATTTCTACCAGAAACCCCTTGTAGGTAAACAACTTGTGTGAGAAATTGGATGAATTGAAATTTACATCCCAGTCTTCTCAACAAGCCAATGAAGAAAGTGATGAAGAAAATCTTGATGCAGTTGAACCCCCCACAATAACAGAAGTAATTCCATAAGAGGAATCCTTCCCAAATGTTGTTGCTGAACCAACTCCACCTACTGATCTTGTCACACTGAGGGATAATCCAAGATCCCAAGTGATTGGAGACATAACAGTAGGTGTATAGACAAGGCATCAACTTAACCAAGACTGGATGCATGCATGTTTCCTCTCTCAAATTGAGCCTCAATCGATATCTGATGCAGAGCAAGATCCCCACTGGATCATTGCAATGCAAGAAGAGCTCAATCAGTTTGAGAGATGCAGGGTTTGGGATTTGGTTCCAAGACCAAAAGACTACCCAGTCATTGGAACAAAATGGGTATTCAGAAATAAGCTTGATGCCCAAGGTGTGATTGTGAGGAATAAGGCTAGGCTTGTTGCTCAAGGGTATAGATAAGAGGAAGGGATTGACTATGATCAAACTTTTGCTCCAGTTGCCAGACTAGAAGCAATAAAAATATTTTTGGCCTATGCTTCATTCAAAAAGTTCAAAGTCTATCAAATAGATGTGAAGAGTGCCTTCTTGAATTAGGAACTTAAAGAAGAGGTTTATGTTGAACAGCCTCCAGGTTTTATTTCTCTAACTCATCCTTCTTTTGTGTTTAAGTTGCACAAGGCTCTCTATGGTTTAAAGCAAGCTCCAAGAGCTTGGTATGAGACCTTAGCCAGCTTTCTATTAGAGCATGGTTTTTCAAGAGGCATAGTTGATAGGACTTTGTTTACCAAATTGCATCATGATAAAATACTGTTAGTACAAATATATGTAGATGATATAATATTTGGCTCTACTGATCCCAAATTATGCAAGAGATTTTCTAATCTAATGCATTCAAAATTTCAGATGAGTAGCATGGGTGAGCTTTCCTACTTCCTTGGTCTCCAAGTGAAGCATCTCCCTGATGGCGTCTTCATTTCCCATGCTAAATATATCAAAGAGCTTATAAAGAAGTTTTGGATGGCTGATGCCTCAACAAAGAAAACACCCATGCCTACTAATGTTGTACTAGATTATGATGCACATGGGAAACCTGTGGATCAGAAACTATATAGGGGCATTGTTGGATCCCTACTATACCTTACAACAAGCAGACCTGATATTATGTTTACTACATGCCTTTGTACTAGGTTCCAGGTGAACCCTAAAGAATCCCATTTAGTTTTTCTAAAAAGAATTTTGAGATATATAAAGGGTTGTCTTAGTCTAGGTCTCTGGTATCCAACTGAGTCAGAGTTTGAGTTAACTGGATACTCAGATGCTGACTTTGCTGGATGCAGAGTGGACAGAAAAAATCCCTCAGGAACTTGTCAGTTCCTAGGTATGAGATTAGTGTCTTGGTTTTGCAAGAAGCAGTGATCTGTGTCTACATCAACTGCTGAAGCAGAATATATTGCAGCTGGCAGTTGCTGTTCCCAAATGCTGTGGATTCAAAACCAACTACTGGACTATGGTTTCAACTTAAATAATTCAACATTACTATGTGATAACACAAGTGCTATAGCCATAGCACAAAATCCAGTTCATCACAGTAGAACTAAGCATATAGACATTAGGCATCATTTCATTAGAGAGTGTGTAGACAAAAAAAATTAATCTTGTCTATATCTACACTGATTTACAAAGAGCTGATATCTTCACCAAACCTCTGGATGAAAGAAATCATTTGTTCTTCATAAATAAGCTTAGAATCATAAATGGAGAAGAATTAGTTTAACCTCTGTCTGCACTGGACAAATTTTTCAAAGTTCGCCGAACGGAGATTGACGAACTGGGGGAAGTTTGTGAGATATTCATCGAACGGAGATCGACAAACTCTCTGTGTGAAGTTTGTTTCGTCGAACTGAGATCGACGAACCTACTTCAGAAAACTTTCATCGAACGAAGATCGACGAAATGTCTTCAACCCTTCAGACTAAGATCGACGAATCATTTAAGTCCAAATTATTTCGTCAACCTCAGATCGAAGACCTATTCATTTTTCATGGAACGGAGTCTGTCGGTTCATATTCAGGAAAACACTATATTTAGGTTTTCTTCGACCTCCGTCTTGCGCCTTCAGTTCTCTTGCACTTGATATTCGACTTTTCTTGCAGGTATTCTCATGGCGATCCCCGCAGGCTCTCTTACAGCAATGAAGTTTGATACAGGATTCGATTTGGATTTCAAGTCCTTCCAATACTCTGATCCTATATTCGTGAACATTCTGTAAACTCTAGAAGACCAACATCTCAAGACTCTGCTATCAACACGCATCAAAATCTGTGGAATAGAGATCAGGGAATGGGTCTATACATCTACCACGGAGGAGAACGTGATGACAGGGACTATCACTGGTAATGCCATCTCCCTCACTCCCGCAGTTTTAACTGAAATATTTGGATTACATAATGGTGAGGAGGAATTAGAAATTGAAACTGAAGAATTTGATATGATGCTGAGCATCATGGGTTATTCAGGAGAAACACCACAAAAACTGCTTAAAAAGCATTTATCTATTGAATATAAGTTCCTTGCAGATATTGTAGGGAAAGTGCTGCTAGAAAAGCACTCTGCACATGATTACATTACCAGGCATCAATTCCTAGTTATGTGTGCAATAGTAAACAAGAAAGCCATTAACTGGGCTCAAGTTTTGTTTGATCTCACCAAAAAGAAGAACAATAAAAAGGAGGTATGTTTTGGAAGGATCCTTGGGATCTTCCTAAAAGAAAAGGCTGTCGGATCCCTGGTCTCCCCGACCATATCCATTAATGCCTCAAAGAGACTTACCTGTGCTCTTTTTGGAAAGTGGGAGAGGGCCATTACAAAGCAAACCAAGGCTCCTTCCTCTTCCACTAGAGCTTCTGAAAATACAAGGGTTGTACCAGCCACTTCCCAGCCTACTGAAGTGGACCATCCATCTCTTCCATCACCTTCACCAGTCACTCACATTCAAACTCCATCTCAACCTCATGCTCAACAAACCCCAGCCTCCACTTCTATTCTAATACATACCCCTACACAACCAGCTTCTCCAATTCCTTCTTCCCCTACCCATATTCCATCCAATTCTCCCTCTCCTAGGGCCGATACATCCATCCCTACTCCTCCCCAATCTCCTCTTCCAGCTCATCTTGTTGATATCCCCTTCTCCACTCTCTCTTCTATCACATCCTTCAATTTACTCTCAACTCCTCTGAACACTCCTTCTCCTCAATAATCTCCTCAACAGGACCCCCTTCCAGACACCTCCAATCAACCATCTCCTCTAGCAACTATCATCACTACCTCTATACCCTCTCAACCACCTCCTGCCCAAACATCTGACTCCACCTCTTTGAATCCCTCTATCATCCAACCACTTCTTGAGCTTCTCAAGCCTATCCTCCAAACCATCATTGCAGAGGCTATTTCCCCTCTGTCTATCTCCATATCATCTCTCTCTGCTAAAATTTCTACCCTCACCTCTACCCTCTTTTTATCTGGGGGCCTGGCTTCAGTGCCTACTGAAACCAGGCAGGGGGAGATATTTAATGATGAAGCAGCAGCAGTAGATCCAGCAACAGCAGGAACAATTGTTTGCATGGAAACAGATTTACTGAATTTTCTTGATACTAATATGGAACCAGATGATATAGAGATAACGGATTCAGTAGCAGATGTAGATAATCAATGTACAGATATTATAGTATCCAATGCTCAGGAGATCAGCTTGCCAGAAGTTTTTCCTGGAAGGATCTACTTCATTAAATCTAAAGTAAATCTACATACTCTGCTCAATATCTTTGGATCTTATATTCAGTTCTGCCTCTCCTTTCCCACTCAATCATCCAGAGCAATCGTATGCTACACCTCACCTGCAAGTTCAAAAGTATTAGACATTATAAAGAAAAGTCTGATAGCTCCTCCAGTGGCATTATATGAACAAAGATCTAGCCCTCCTGGGCCAACTTGTGTCATGGATAATACTCCAATGCCTGATTTAGATGATCTGATCATGGCTGAATTGAAGAAGAGAATAGGGCAGCTGCTGTGAGCTCTGTCTTAAGAAGTCCTCAAGCTCCTTTACAGCATAAAGAATCTTCCAAATCTATAGAGCTTTTAAAAGAGATAGATGCATTATATGATAATCCTTAACAACATCTGATGATAATGATGATGATGATGCTGACCCTGATGAAGATCTAAAGGGAAAGAAAAATTAAGCCTCAAAGAAAAGGAAAGCTCCACCTCCACCTACTCCCAAACCTGGAAATACCAATGATACACCATACTATATACTATAAAACATAACTCCATACAAGGGTATGTCAGCATGGATGTGGCTATCTAAAAATGAACAGAAAGCAAGGAAGAAAAGTAGGAGGTATTCTCCTCGCCCACAAAGGTTCAGAAGAGATCCTCCTCCTCCTCCTCCTCCAGCTGCAGGTGCCTTAGGAATCTTGTCTCAGAGCTCAGAAGGATTCACTAAACCTACTCTCACTAAAACTTATCAGAGACAGGGAAGACCCTCTCATTCTTATGGAGATAGCCAGCACAAACAGAGACATCAGTCAGTTCAACAGTTTATTTCTGAGAAAACATTTTCCCCTCCTCCATCTCCTGGCAAAGCTAATAGCCCTAAAGAACTTCCAACTCCAGCTTATGATCCTGAAGCTAGTCCAACTACAAAAATGGCTAGATTCAAGGAATCTGTGGCTCTTTCTCAAATCAGGCAAGCCAGAGAAAAAGGCCAAGATCCATCTCAATTCTCTACCATGTCAAACTACAGAAAGAAAGAGTTTGAAAGATACCATATAGGGAAGCTATTCAATGCTGAGGAATATATGAGTCAACATCCTGAAGCTGTGGTTCCAAGAACCACCTCTCAAAAGACACTTGGAGATGCTGACATGACTATGACTATGAGACAAGCTCAAGGCCCAAACAGGAAAATCATATTTGCTAAGTCTTCTAACCTTCAGAAGAACATTTAAACTGTTTATTTTCTTTGTTTTCTATGAACAATCTGGGTACATAGCTTTATAAAGGTACTGATAGCTTATTTATTCTATCAGTTATCTCATTTTTAATGCTATGTTTACTTCATTTTGTTTTGTGATCTTTTTATTATTGCTTTGTTTATTTGAAGTAACCTCACCAAAATAGGGGGAGATTGTTGGAAACCCTAGGTGATTTTGGCTAGGTTGTCTTCTTAGGTTGTGACCCATGTTGTATAGAAGGGTCAAATTTTCTGTGTTTCTTAAGTCTAGGCCATGTCCTTAGAGTCAATAGTACAATGGATCAGACTCCATCACTGCCAGAGATTCAAGACTTAGATAAATAAAGATTTAGAGAAAGAGATCTGCGTTCGTCGATCTCAGGTCGACGATAGTCGTACTCAACTCGACTAACTCAGAGATAGACTTCTCTGAACAGAGTTCGACGATCTCCATTCTCAGGTCGACTAATACTTCATCTCTCAACGCCAAAGATCACTCAGCGCCAAAATGGACTCAGCAACATAATTTACTCAAAGCCAAAGCTGTTCTCAGGTCAACGAACGTAGAGCACAGAATAAGAAGATTTCGTCAAGCAGCAGTCAGCTATTCAGAGTTCGACGATCGTGTAACTCATCTCGACGAATTCTGTCTTCTGGTCGACGATTCCAGACTCAGTTATTTCCTTCCTTCTGTTCCTATTATATTGCAGTAATTCCTGTGTAATTAATGCTCTAACATTCTGTTAAAATTACCATTAGATAGAGCATTAATTACGGTCTTCATCAGGATTATTGCCTGCCATTTTTCCAATGAAACAGTTGGGGAAAGTAATCAATGTCGTGTAATTCTCAACGTCATCAGCATTGATTACAGGATTAATTTGGAAATTCAAATGGTCGTCGACAAACCGATGAGTACGAGAATTCTGCTGAAAGAATATGCACCACATCAACAAGACACAGAGACAGAAAAAATCTTCTTCTTCTTCATCTGTTCTCAGTCTGCTCCAAGGCTTTCCCAGAGACAAACATTCTTATCAGTCTAAAAGCCTGCTGTTGATCAATCATCAAAGCTGAAGTCCTATACCCTTGAACAAAGCTTCCACTCCTGAACCATTCAAGATCTCAGGGGGAGCTTTGACAACAAATAAGAATCCACACAGTCTTCTCATTTTGACTTAAGAAAAGAAGACTTACATCACTCTCTCTTTCCCACCTCTGTACAGGGTTTTAATTCCCTTCAAAATTATTCTGGTTGCAAGTCTCCTTCCAAAAGACTTGGGTTGGTTTTTGACCACCTGATCAAAAGCTCTCTGGTGACAGTCACCTGATCAAAACCTGTAGTGGATTCCTACCAAAGGTGGTAGAAGAGTGGATGTACCCAGTTTGGGGAACCACTATAAATTTCTTATGTTATCTTGTTGCTCTTTCTTTTCTGTTCTTGTTGTGGGTGTTTTAGTTAGATATTCTGTGATCTTTGATTTACTTTAATCTGTGATAGTTAGATATAGTTGTTAAAGGTAAAGATAGTACATTGTTAAAGAAAAATTTTATAAAACACTCAAATACACTCTATTCACCCCCCCCCCCCCTCTAGAGTATATCAGATCTAACCCTAACTTTCACTCTCATCTTGAGGAACTCCAGGCACATGGTCAAAGCATGCCCTTCCTCCTGATGGAATTCGCTAAATGGCAGCTCCAGTCTAAATTCTCTTCTCCTTCTATGGGCTGCTCTCCTCCTCTCCCTGGGGCTATAACAATAACATGGTTCTAATCGAGGAGAGATTGTCTCTGAACTTGCCTCCCACCTAAAGGGTAAACCTAACCCTGTCCACCTGGTAGTTGTCTCCTCAATGGAAACCTCTCTGCGGACCATGGTCTTGTCACTCTGGCCTCCACCTAGCCGATGGTTCAACTCTTGGCTCTCCCACCTGGACTATTGTTATTGCTGTTATTCCCTCTGTCGGGGTTCAGCTCTCCTCTCCTCCTAACCTCTGCTACCTCTGGGCTTCTCTTCCTCCTTGGCCCACCTGGCCAGCTTTCGGGAAAACTCCGGGTTTGATGCCTCCCCGTCGACTTCCCTTAATGCCCTCTCCATTAGTTCCTCATAGGAGAGGGGCATCACCCTTTTCAACTCCATTCTGAAGAAACCTTGCTGCAGCCCTAGGGTGAAGGCCATCATAAGGGTGTGCCCTGACATCTCTTGGACCTTGGTCACCACCTCCTGGAAACGCTCCACGTAGCTCCCCAAGGTCTCATTCACCCCTTGCTTGATGTGGAAGAGGGACTTCGACTCCTTCTTTCTCCTCTTGGAGGTGGTAAACCTCGGCATGAACCCCCGGCACAGGTCCTTGAAGTAGTAAATGGAGTTGGCCGGCAGCATGTGAAACCACTCTCTCGCCTTCTTCTTGAGAGTGATGGCGAAGAGCCTTCACTTGAACCCATCTGAAATCTATCGTATCGAGACCATGTACTCAAACCACTAGACGTGTATGACCGGGTATCCCTTCCCGGCGTAGTAATAGATCTCCGGCTCCCTAAACCCCTCTGGAATCGGGGAGGAAGAAACAAATCCGCTGAAGGGGCTGCCTCCCCCTGCTGGGGGAGCTGGGGGGTCTCACACCCCCATCTCGCCGAACCTGCCGCCGCTCGCCGAGCCCGAGAAGAGCACTCGCCCTGGGAGCTCGCATCCTCTCCTTTCCTCCGCAACTTCCTTCCCAACTCGCCTGCCGGGAGCGTCGTCTCCAAGGGTCGGGACCGCGAGTAAAGGTGGTGTTGTAGTCGAGCACTCAGCACGCTCGCCGAGTGCGAACTTGATGAGGCCGGGCACCTCCAGCTTGAATTCTTCGAACATCCCCATCATGATGAGAGGCGGGGGGTGGCGAGTCGGACCTGTTTGAGCCTTGTCCTGAACCTCCCGTCATCGAGCCTGATGAAGATTTTCTGTGATGACCACATTCCATGCTCACCACACCAAAATGTTGAAATCGAGAATTCAGTTTCTGCGGAGTTCACCCTCGGGGAAGGTGTGATCGCGCACCTACTTCTCTCCTTCAAGCCAAATAAAAAAGGAAAAGAAAAGGGAACTGACCCAAGGGCTCGGCGCAGAGGTCCCACCACACACCCGGAAGATTTTAGAGCGCTTCCCCTCCCTTAGCCAAATGCCGAGCTAAAGGCTACCTCAAAAAGCTCAAGAAGGTCTGGAGACAAGTAAGATTGCCTTCTGAGGTGCCCCTTGGGTCCTATTTATAGGATTCTGAAAATGGCCTACAAATAGCAAACCTGCGTTGTTCTGAACAGCTATGTACAACCCAACTGGGTCTGCCAACAATGCAACTTTGTTATTATAACTGGTTATGGGCAGGCCAGCAGGGTCAAAATGATAACAACACATCACAGAAGACTGGGCCAGCAGTCCCTGAGACCCCTACTTGCCTGGGGCGGCAAGTGCTCGGTTGAACTAGTACTCGCCGCCTCCCTCAAACCTTGGAGAGCATGGGCCCGGTTGGCCCTGCTCGCCTGCCGCTTGCCGAGCTCCCCTGGGGTGAGTATGAACCCGCCTGCTGCACTTGCCCCTCAAACAATCCACCCTGCCTAAGCTAGTCGCGCGGGGGGGGGGGGGGTGGGGGCGGGGGGGCTGTCGAACTCCTCCCCCACCCTTTGCTGCTCGCCCGGGGCCTGGACTACTAGATTTTGTGTGCTTGACCCCTGTCGGGCCCACTCGCCGGATACGAGGTTGTACAGATGTATGTAAGACTATTTTATTTAAGTTGGTCAATGTAAGGCCTAAAGGCCATTACTATCTATGTATTTAGTTTGTCATTCCTACTCTTTGTGTTAGTGGACATTCAATTGGTTGGGTTCCTTTTAACCTTTAAATTACTTTCGCTAGAATGCACTCTGTGATAGGATATGTGATATTTGATTATGGTTTCAATTAATAACTCCTTTGACTCTTCGTAGTATATTACGTCGGGCCCCGTCCGGACCTTCTGTTATATACTATGTGATGGATGGGGGTGTTTCACAAGTATACACTAATGTCAGATTACCATGGGTCATAAAACATAGGACTATGCAATGTAATCCCTCATTGTCTAGGATAAGGTCTTAACAGATACATAATCTGACTATTAAGGTGCACTTCATTTTTAAGTGTATAGAAGTCAAGGAAAAGAAAGGTTGTTGAGTTCAGGCATAATCAAAAAATTTCCCAAGTAAAATTCGTCGAGTATACATGTGAAGTCTCATGTAATTCGCCGATACATCACGTGAACACTCGTGGAATTCGTCGAGTTTACTCGAGAAATTTCTGACTGATTCTTAAAATTTCTTTCTAAACAACTAAGTCAAATTCATCGAGTAACCACGTGAATTCTCGTGTCATTCGTCGAGATGTCACGTAAACACTCATGGAATTCATCGAGTATTCTCGAGAAGTCTAGTGACTGTTGACAAAAAATTTTCTTATGTCTCATTTTTTACTAAGTAAAATTCATCAAATAATCTAGTGTAATTCTTCGAGTGCTTTCGTATAATTTGTCGAATGCTCTTATGGAATTCGTCGAGTGATCGTGTGATTTGTCGAGTGTTCTAAGTATGATACGAGTCATTTTGACGAATGGACTTAACAAATTTTCTGGTTCGATTTTTTGACGGGTTCTGTTTCAAATAACGACCATGTACAGTACACATGGAGCTCGTTTTTGGAAGAATATTTATAGCCATTGTGAATGAATCCTATAAATACCAAGGATTCCATTTCTAACAGATTTTAACTACAAGAATGGCAAATTACTCTTGACCTAATCTTCAAACTCATTAATGACCGAAGAATTACTTTCCCGATTTACTTTTCTCGGAAACGTTCAACCCGATGACTTCAAAGTTCACGATCATTGATTCATTAAAGAATGAAATTTGACAGATCAATATTTTCAGATTCTACAAAGGTGTTCTTGATCAAGTCAGATTCTAAAGTTTTCAGATCAAGGTTATCAAGTTTTCAAGTCTTCTCTTTCTACCTTCATTTCAAGATCTACACTCTAAGAAGGAAGAAGATTGAATAGTTTCAGATTTGAAGAAGATTGTTTGGATTCTAGAGAGTTGTAAAAAACTATTTTTATTAATTTAGGAAGTTTCTACTTCTGAGTTTGTAGATGCGTGTTTATTTGATTGATTTGTTGGAGAGGTTGTTCTCAAAGTTATAGGAGCATTGTCTCTGAGTTGTAGGAGCATATGCTCCGAGATGTAAGATTGTTATAATCTAAGTTTTGGTGAAGAGTCTAGCCCAAAGTACTAGATAGGAGAGGTGGGACAGTGGATGTACCCATTCTGGGGAACCACTATAAATCCTTGTGTCTGTGTTGTGCTTCTGTGTGCTTATTCTTCATTATTTTTTTATTCCGCAAAAAGACGCAGAACTCACCTATTCACCCGCCTCTAGGTGATTTAGGTAGATAATTAAATACTTTCAAGAAGGCTATGAGATCTACAACGATGACTCAGGGAGCGGCTTAGTCTGCGTTCTTCTGCATTTCGTGAAGGTTATAGCTTATGGCTCTCGCCAGCTGAAGGTGCATGTAAGGAATTATCCTGTCCATGACTTGGAGTTTGCGGCAGTGATATTCGCCCTAAATATATGGTGATATTACTAATATGGCGTGAAGATTGACATCTTTACGGACCATAAGATCCTAATGTACTTGTTAAACCAAAAGGATTTTAATATGTGACAAAAAAGGTGGATGGAGTTCTTTGGGGAGTATAATTTTGAGATACACTATGTTCCCGGGAATGGATATACAATCGCAGATGCATTGATTTGTGGGGCTCTGTTGCTGGCCAACTGGGTATAGGTGTATGATGAACATCTTATTCGAGACTTGGAGGCTTTATAGATCACTTGTGTTGATTGGAACTTTAGTGCAAATGTATGTTTAAACTGGACGGAGGGGCAATATGACCTCATAGACAGGATTCGTCAGGCATTGGAGCTTGACGAGAGCATGAAACGTTATTTTGAAGAAACTAGGGATGATTCAAATGCCTAGTTTACCTTTGAAGATGGTCTCTTGTGAAAGGAAAATCCATTATGCATCCCGAATGTGAGCAAATTATGGGAGGAATTGATTTACGAGGCATATTTTACAAATTACTCAGTTTACCCGGGGAGCAAAAAAATGTTCAAGGATATGAGAAAGTTATTTTGGTGGCTAGGGTTGAAGGACATAGCTCTTTATGTAGCGAAGTGCCATACTTGCGCCCTAGTAAAGGTCGAATGTCATAAACCTAGTGGTTTCCTGAAGTGGTTACCTATACCGGAGTGGAAATTTGACGACATATCTACGAATTTTGTGCATGACTTGCCGAGATTGCAGAAAGGGAATGATGCCGTTTGGGTGATCGTTGACCGATTGACAAAGGTGTCACACTTCATTCTGAACTGGAGGGATAATTCTGTGGAAAAGTTGGCCAAAATTTATGTTGAACAGATCATACAATTCCATTGTGTGTCCCGTACCATCATTAGTGACCGAGATGGGTGATTCACATCAAATGATTAGAGGCTTATTCATCAACTATTGGGTACCAAGCTAAAATTAAGCATGACCTTTCATCCTCAAACGGATGGTCAGACCGAGAGGTTAAACAGAACGATGGAGGATATAATTTTCATGTGCGCCATGGATTTCGTGAAGAGGTGGCGGGACCATCTCTATATGATAGGATTATCCTACAACAAGAGCTACCAATCGAGTATTAAAATGGCGCCCTTCGAGGCCTTATGTGATAAGAAGTGTCGTACTCCAATGTCTTTGTTAGAAATAGGTGAATCGAATCTTTATAAGCATAAAGACGTTGAAGATACAACTTAGAAGATACGTTTGATTCAGGATCGAATATTGGTTGCTCAAGATAGGAAAGCAATGTACTATAACGCCAAACACAAAAACGTAGAGTTTGAGGTAGGTGGTTGGGTATCTGTCAAGATAAAGCCATTCAAGCGCGTATATAGGATTCGACGCTTGAAAAGCTGAGTCCAAGATACCTTTGGCTATTTGAAATCGTTGAACGGATTGGGGAAGCTGCCTATTGACTGAATATTTCAGTTGAAACCAGTAGTTTGCACAATGTATTTCACATATCTATGCTGCGAAAGGTTGTGCAAGTACATGAACAAGAGGTTTTTACGGATCAAGTGTCGGTCAATAGTGGGTTGATAACGAAAGTCAAGCCCATTTGAATCGAAGACACAGAAATCAGGCAGCTACAGAACAAGGAAATTGAGATAGTCAAAGTCCATTAGGACAATTGTGGCAGTAAGGAACTGTCATGGGAGCTCGAGCAAACCATAAGAGAGGAGTTCCCGGGCTATTTCATTGATGTATACTTGAAATGTATATTTTTAATACTTTATTGTTTTCTGTTGTCTAATTTTATGATGAAATTTCATAAAGGAGGGGTGATTTGTAACACTCTAGGTTTCCTGTAATGAAAATAACAAAAAGATGGTCTTTGGAGTTGTTGCTGGCATTAGCTCGATATCTCCAGGTGATAGCGTGCCATGTGGCAGGCATCCATGCGTCAGTAGGCGATGAAGCGGTCATTGAGCAGCCTGGACTGGGTCAAGCTGCCACTGTTGGAGCTATCACGCCTTGAGAGTGGATAACGCCCTGCAATATCATTAATTTAAGTTTTGCGGCTAAGATTGTGTCCTTTATTCCTTTTGATGAAATGATCTTGTGGCTGGGTTTAATCCCGTGTCCACTTAGTTAGAGGAGTGGGGGAAAGAAACTCATTTCGCTTTCTTTCACTCTCTCTCTCTCTCTCCAAACCTCTCTTCAACCTTGGAAGAAAAGAACAAAGTAAGAAAAGTGTTGGAGGAAGAACTATAGAGAGCTGCTAAAGGAGTTCCTATGGTTGGATTTGCGAGCTGAGGCTAGATACACGAAGAGAAAGGCAAGACGATCCTTTCTCTCCAGACAAAATACTTGTTCATTGATCCTAAGAGATCTACAAGGGTAACAACTTTCCTTCTTGGACAAGTGAAGTCCTTATTTGGCATGTGCACGGAAACCTTCACCAATTGGTGAAGAATGGGAGATTTCCAACGGGTTGATCGACGATATCCCCCGTGTTAAACTTGCATATATAATCTGGAATCAAAGTATTGAATAAGCATGTTATGTGAAGCTCATCCGGATCTGTTGGTCTGGATTGTTGATGATTGATTTGTATGTCGTAGAAGACTCTGTAGTTAAATGTGTAGGTTACGGAGTTAGGGTTATTGCATGTTATTGCAAAAAGTTCTAGAGGTGTTCTCCAGGAAAACACCCATGATTTAAGCAGAATCAAAGTTCTATTAGTATTGCCCCGTAGTAGGGCTACCATTTGCAATAACTCAATTGGAAGAAACTAATGAGTAGTTAATTGTGTTGGGTGTGCACACAAGCATGAGACAGAAATGAAGTTCTGTTAGAATCGCACTGCGGTAGTGTTACCGCTGGCAGTAGATCCCAGAGAGATATTTTTGTGAGGCCTGTCGTGTGGAGACTATGGGGCCAAAATATTGAGATGTGAGCTTAAATTGCCCAGCTTTGGTGGTCGTGAATGGCAGCCTTAAATGCTTGAGTTGTGAGCTTAAAGTGCTTAGCCTTGAATTATTGAGTTGTGAGTTTAAATTGCCCAGCTATGGTAGCCGTGAGCGCCAGCTTTGGAACATAACATGGTTATGTATTTTATGAACGGGTAAGGGGAGGGTGACTCGCATCGTGGCTTATTGTTCCCACCGACTTGAGCAACGAGCTATGGTTGAACTGTACCTGCCCTATGATATACAACTTGGAGTGAGACACTGGATTGTATCTCAAGGTAATAGATCTCATTTGACTCTATCGTGGCATAGAGGAGAGTCTTAGGCTTTAGGCCGGAAAGACTTGAAAATGTTCAAATAGGTGGGGCTTGAATCTCAGCACACCAAGAGAGAATGCTTAAATGTGGACTGTCATTGAGTACAGAGGTGGCGCTTGAATCTTAGAACACAAAAAATGTTCCCTGAGTACACGGAGTGTGTGGATGTATGTGCCAATGTCTTTGGAATGATGCTTAATTTGCATGTTTTGAGGTTGATATATACATGTTATTTACCTATAGGGAAGGGGCACCGCCGCCCCGAGCGAGGGGTGGGGTCGTTAATATTTGGTCAGCTAAAGCTGGCTGCTGCCTTATTATGCCACCTCTTGGTGGATTGTCCCTATACAGGTGCTAGAGAGTCGAGTAAAAAGTAGTGGGTTGAAGCCCCTTTGAGCTATGCTGACCATGGAAAGCAAAGCGAAGCGTGTTTTACTATTTTCAAGTGTGGTCGGCCCGTATGCCAATGTATGTAATATACTCTTGGATAGAGAACTATTTGTATGGCTTGAAGGCCAAAAGAGATGTATTTTATTATCATTCCTTTGGTGTTTTTAGTGGACATTCCTGGTTGGGTTCTTCTTAATTAAAAAAACTTCTGCTAGAATGGAACTCTGAGTTAGGATGCGTTAATAATTTGGTTTTAATACGTACCTCCACTGACTGTCTGTGGAATATGGAATAGGGCCCCAACTGGACCTTCTTTTATATTCTACGTGACGGATAGTGGTGTTACAACTACTTTAGAATAAAATTTTTTAGCCATAAGTTATTTGATTATATCCATCTATCAAATTGTTAATGGAGAAGTTCTTCCTCCTCTACATATGGTAATTATCCAAATGCATGATATTTCCCTTTTTTCTTGCTACACATCAACTTATTATTATTATTGTTATTATTTCATTTTACATGTTACACACATATGATAGGGAGGAAGCTAAGATTAGTACTGAGGAAAACCAACAAAAAGTGAAAGTCGGGGATTCAGTACAATAGCTTGAAGTAAATTGTTCCTCAATTACGAGGATTTGCTATTTCATACTTGATTAAATACAGTTTTGGGGACACCATTATATGTCTACTTTCACTTTTTGGACATTTATCAGATGAAGTTAGGAAAGAAAGGATCTTCAATAAAAAAGATTTTGAATATAGTCACAACAGCTCAGAGAAAGGCACAAGCTATGTAATGTTTAGTGGTGGATATACAAGTATGCATGATCCCCAAGACTGATCGAAGGGTCTCTTGCCTTTAAAAATTTGGTCAGATGTATTCTTTTTGAGGATGCTTTACCTTCCAACCTTCTTAGAAGCACAAAAATTTCTTTGAAGTACTTAACTTTTTTAATTTTAAAAAATCTTCCAATGATCCTAATACCCTTCCCTACTTTTTTCTTATTGAATGAAATATGCTATAAATTTATACAAAAATACCATGGTTTTGTCAATATTTACTGCAAGCCATTAAATAACAATCTATGCATAACAATGAAATTACACATTGTTACACTGAAATTATTATTTTGGAAAATTTACTAATACAATATTCAGTAAGATGATTCATAATAGCATCTAAATATCTTCGTGAGAACGTCTGACCTTTGTAATTACAAAACCATAATAATTATAATTGATTTTATCAATGTTTTGACAAAGTTACTATTGTCTCAAATTGTTCTCTCTAAATACTATAAGCATGATAATGAAGGGTTATTTTTTGCCTTGGAAATTAGAGAAGTATGACCTGATTGTGAGAAGATCTTCAGGTGGAGATGTTTTTGGATTTGGGAGATGTTCATGTGGAACAGAGAGGCCTTGTACAGATTTAGAGAAGTTATTCTTCTTTATATAGTTCCAAAAGTTATTTTTCCCACTTCAGGATATATGTGAAATTTGCCCAAAGAAATCGCCAAATTATGATGCAAAGATCAAGAGGTTCTTTGAGGTGCATCTTCACATTTATGAAGAGATACGATATTGCATTGCAGAAAGTTACAAGTTTTTCTATTTTTTGGCATCTTGCATGACTTATATTTCCTACCCTTTTTGTTGGGTATTTTGATGTGAGTGATGAAAAAGAGCAGTGGATTCACATATCTGTGAAGAAATGGGCATTTATTGTGGTGTCTGCTAAAATCAATCTCCGGTTCACTCTTGATGAGGTATTTTTGATAGACACAAAATTTGCAGGTTTGTCTAATGCATCATTAGATAAATTATGTGCATGCATCTTTTTATCGAAAAGGAAACAATAATATTCATGCTCATTGTCATTGGGTAGAACGGATGTGTTGTTCATAATATAGGATATGAATGGAAAACCACTAAAAGGGGCACCTTACTGAGTTTGGAAATTACACTGGAGAATGATACCAAAAGTAGGATAGTACACAACTCAAGATGAATATCTCAGCTTCCAGGTTAGAGAAGCGCATATAGGAGTGATGTAGCGTACGCTCTTAACGGAGATCTACTTGGGATGAGGCTCTAATTCACCCTTCAACAAACTCTTGTACGATCGCACCTTTAAAAGCATCTATCGTTCTCAACGATGAACCGTCTCGCGCACAAAACATAAACACAATCGGAGAATGATCGACTCTAAATCAGCGGTAAAAATTGAGTCGAATCGTTGCCAAAATCAACGCAAAGGTTGTCAACCTTTTTGAGAGGAAGACCAAGGCTACAAAGCCAAGATCCACTCAAGCAAAATGGATCCACCCGATCAGGAAACAAGAAACAGGAAAGATAACGATTTTATGTAAAGACTTGAAAGGTGATTGAAATTAAAGCCGCGGAGAACACGATGGTTCACCTTCCACAAATCTGCTTAGAAGAAGCACTTGGAGGAAGAGGGGAGAGTTTACCCAACCCGTTGGCGTCAAGTACTCTAAAAAACTTGTGGGAGAATCACTCTCTCCACGATTCCACTGGCGTCACACAGAATGGATCCACCGACATCGCACCGAGTGGATGCAGTCCTTCTTCCTCAGATTCGCACCAAGAAACCTCGCCGGAGAGCTCCACAAATGGGGCGGCCAAATAGGAGAAGAGGGGAGCAAGGGGGCGGCTTGTCTCAAGCTTGGCCGAATTCTTTGAAGGGGGAATTAGGGTTCAATCTTTCTATCATTCTCTTAATAAGGCTCCTATATATAGGAGTTACAAAATAGATCCAACCATCCAAGATTGAGATGAAACCTCATCAATCCGGATGGTTATTAGCACACTAAAATGTTTTAAACACATGAAAAAAATAAAAGATTACAAGTTTCAAATGAAATTGCATCTAAAATAAAATAGCATTTAAACTAAATAAAATTGTCTTCAAGTAAGCCTTTAAGTAGGCTTCGCGCGCCGCGGGCGGATATTGTAGCATTGCCTTCCGTTAGCGGCCAAAGAGTCGTCATGTCGCCTGAAGTCTTTATGTTTTAGTATTTTTGCGTCATCTTCAAGTGGTGGTGGCAAGGTCGCGGCATCAATTCTCCCCGCTCAAAATCACGGATCTACGATGCGTGGTCCAGGAGATAGCGGTGGAGAAGAGCGGCATCCAATCGTTGAAACTCTGTCTTGAGTACCCATGAGTCGTCAGAAGGAGGACGGTTACGCCAATGGATGAGAAAGCATTGGGTGGCACCATCGGTAGTAGAAAGCGGTTGAGCAGCAAGTATCCTGTCTGGTATAAGAAAGGTTTTGGGAAATCTTGGAAACATATCAGCAGAAGGAGAAGAAAACAACTTACCATCCGATGTTAAACCTGTGGAAATCATAGGAGAGAGATCATCTGGAATATCACATCCCAACCAATTAGAAATTGTAGTGGAGGGAGAAGACGACAAAGAAGTCAACTCTTGTGGAGGCGAAACAAACATCGTTAAATCCGAGACGTTAAAAATGGGTGAAACACCCCCAATCAACAGGCAAATCTAAGACAAAAGCATTATCACCGAGTTTCTTTATAATCTGGAAGGGCCGGCGCGCTTTGGAGCTAACTTTTTAACGGTGTCAGTAGGCAGTCGCTCGGGAACTAAGCGGACTAGAACTTGATCGCCGACTTCAAAGTGTGACACTCTCCTATGTTGATTAGCATGTGTTTGATAGGATTCGTATTGAGATTTCAAGGTAGCCCGTATACGTGCGTGGAGGTCATGAATGTGTTGGGCGAAGGAGTGTGCAAATTGACTTGCTTTGTACTTTGGGGGCAACGGAACCAAGTCAAGCAGCACAGGGGCCTTGTACCCATGGACAATCTCATTGGGAGACATACTCGTGGACCGATTTTTGGAATTATTGAACGCCAATTGGGCATGGGAAAGAAGTAGGTCCCAAGTACCCTTGTGATCGCTCACAAGGCATCTAAGAAGATTCCCCAAGCTCCAATTAATCACTTCCGTCTGCCCATCAGTTTGTGGATGGTAGGCGGCGGAAAACAATAATTTGGTACCCATTAAAATCCAAAGTGTCTTCCAAAAATAACTTGTAAACTTGACATCTCTATCCGAGACTATTGTCTTCGGCACTCCACGGTGACTAATGACGTCTTTAAAATACAATTTCGCAATGTGAGACGCATCATTGGTCCTACTACACGGAATGAAATACGCCATTTTTGAAAATCTATCCACAACTACAAAAATTGAATCGTTACGGCGTAAAGTGATGGGTAGGCCTAGAACAAAATCCATGCTCACATCTTCCCATGGTGTGGAAGGGATAGGCAAGGGTGTATATAATCCTATGTTTGTTTTGGTGCCCTTGGACACCTGACAAGTATGACAACTACTCACCACCCGTCCCACCATCTCCTTAAGTTTTGGCCAATAGAATTTTTCCTCGACTAGCGTAATTGTCTTGTCCTTACCGAAGTGTCCACTCAACCCTCCACTATGTAGTTCCTAGATGATATGGAGGAGTAATGATGACTGCGAAATACACAACTTCCCATATCTAAATATATAGCCATCCTTAATGACGAATGCAGATATAACTGTGGGGGAGCTATCTTGGGAAGACAAATATGCGTCCTGAAAATCTGGGCATGTGGCGTACTCATCCTTTATTTGCTCGAATCCTACCACATTAACCACCATAGTGGTGAGTAACAGGGTTAGGCGACTAAGAGCATCCGCGACTCGATTGTCAGCTCCCTTAAGGTGTTTGAGATTAAAAGTGTAACCCTGTAGGAAAGATACCCACTTAGCGTGACGCGGGCTGATTTTATGTTGTCCATTGATGAACCGCAATGCTTCGTGATTGGAGAGGATCACAAACTCCTTAGAGACGAGATAGTGCCTCCAATAGTGCAAACATCTAATGACGGCATAAAACTCCCTATCGTAATTTGACTAATTCAATTTGGCGCCCGCTAACTTCTCACTAAAATAAGTCACAGGGTGTCCTTCCTGACTCAAGACACCTCTGATTCCCACGCCAAAAGCGTCACACGTAAGCTCAAAGACCTTTGTGAAGTCAGGTAGACGTAAGACAGGTGCCTCATTCATAAGTTCCTTAATGCACTGGAAAGCAATAGTGGCGGACTTCGTCCAAGTGAACTCACCTTTCTTCATGCAATCACTAATGGGGCCATAATGCTACTAAAGTCTCGAATGAAACGGCGGTAAAAAGTAGCTAACCCATGGTAACTTCACACCTCTTGTAACGTGGTCGGTTCGGGCCAATCCTTAATGACTTTAACCGTATTAGGGTCCACTTTAAGACCTTTCGAACCGACTATGTAGCCTAAGAACTCCACTTCAGTGACATAGAATGTCCACTTCTTGAGATTAAGGAATAAGGTTTCCTTTCGCAGGGTGGAAAGAACCAACTTCATGGGGGATACGTGCTCAGCAGTGGTGGTACTAAAGACTAAGATGTCATCAAAATAGACGACCACAAACTTCCCCATGTAAGGTTGAAAGACTTGTGTAATCATCCGGGAGAAGGTACTGGGGGCATTGGATAGCCCAAAGGGCCTCACAAGCCACTCGTATAACCCAGCCTTAGACTTAAACACAGTCTTCCACTCGTCCCCCTCACGGATCCGGATCTGGTGATAGCCACTCCGCAAATCTAACTTTGAAAAAATGGTAGCGCCCGATAAGACATCTAGGTGGTCATCTAATCGCGGAATAGGAAATCTATATTTGGTGGTAATCTTGTTGATAGCATGGCTATCAACACACATTCGCCATGTACCATCCTTCTTGGGAGCAAGAAGGGCAGGTACCGCACATGGACTCATACTAGTCCTAATGAATCCCTTTTTCATCAAATCCTCGATCTGGGTCTGTAACTCTTTATGGGCGGCGGGATGAAGCCTATAGTGGGACTGGTTCAGTAAGGAGGAACAAGGGATAAGGTCTATCGCATGCTGTACATTCCTCAGTGGTGGTAACACCGAAGGTAGCTCATCCGGGTACACGTCCTTATATTCGTCCAACAATACCCGTAACTCTTTAGGCAAGTCATCCAATGCTCTCGAATCCACCTTCACACTCATAAGAACTAGTGCGTATATCATCCCGTCAAGAAAGGGATCCTTCACAAATTCTTTTCTACCCACTAGACTCAACGTCTTCCTCTCGACCGGAACAGTGTTGTCCTTAGCCAAGGCTACTGGCTCCTTCGGGACGGTCGACCTCAACGTAATGACCTTGCCATTAAATTTGAATTCGTACGTGTTGTCTCTCCCAAAGTGTGTCACGTCGCGGTCGTAAAGCCAAGGGCGGACCAACAACACGTGACAAGTGTCCATAGGAAGTACATCACACCACACCTCGTCATTATAGGATTTGATCGAGAGGGGTACAAGGCATCGCTTTGTGACCGGGACGGTAACCTTATTAATCCAAGCTACCTTATAGGGAGTCGGGTGGGGCTGCATAGTCAAGGACATACGTGTAACGGCATTCTCAGAGATGACGTTTACAAAACTGCCACTATCAATGATCAACTTGCACAACTTCTCGCCACTCTTAAAGATCAGGGAAAATATACTCGTCCTCTTCCAGTCATCTAACGGACGAGGAGTGGTCAAGATACAACGCATCACCATAAGGGGGTGATCGTCCTCTAAATCACTTGGGACCCCATCTGGGTCACTCTCCACAGCAGCCTCATATACATAATCAGCAAGGTCGGTAGTCGAATCTAATAAGGCGATGGCTTTAGTCTTCGTCGGGCATTCAAAGGCGTAGTGACCTTGAATGCCGCAAGAGTAACATGTAGCGTTAGACTTGCTAACTTTCCCGAAGGGGATACGCTCACTAGCAGGGTTCTTTGCGTTCCTAGCAGTGATCACAATATGCTTTGACATGGTGGACTGAAACTTCCCTTTATCCTGATATGTGGAGGAAGATTCTCTAGCTATGGACTTTCCCTTTGTATGGGAATAACGGGAGTGAGCCTTAGAGGCTAAGTGTTTTTCGATGTCGAGGGCGGCATTGAAGGTCGTGTTCAGATCTGTATGACCATATCGTAAGAGCTTCCGATGAATATCGGGGTGAAGCCCATTACGAAATCTGGATATGGTGACCTCGGGGATCTCCCTCAGATCACAACGCACCATACGGTCTTTCAGTTCTCCCATATACTCAGCTACCGAATTTGAGCCCTGCCGTAGAGTGGCAAGCTCGTCGAACATCTGTGTACGATGGTATGCGGGAACGTACTGATCGGTCAACTGGTTCTTCATCATCGGCCAACCTATAAGGGGGGCTCCGTGTCCGGTTCCTAACCTCCGCTCCTCATTCAGCCAAAACATCTTTTTACGACCTGTTAACTTCATCCGGGAAACTTGGACCTTTTGGGGATCCGTCAGGTTGTGTCACTCAAAGTATCACTCCATGTCCACCGTCCAGTTAAGGAAGATCTGGGGATCTCCCATGCCATCGTAAGTGGGGGCATTAATCTTAATGGCCCTCGTGAGATCAAAACCTCTCTCGTGGCGGTGTTCTCGATGGGGTGCTCGTGGGGAGTCCTCATGGGAATCCGAATCAGGAGTTTGTTGGCGTCGGTTGGGCTGCTCAACATTAATGGGTGGTGGGGGAGGCCTAGCTTTATTTTGTAGGATCTGTGCTAACATGTTCCTAAGCTCCGTCATTTCATTACGTAACCCTGCTATGGTCTCATTGTTGTGATCCCCATGCTCGTTCGCAGCCATCCTAGACGTAGAAGGTGTAAAGTATTCCGTTCCTAGTCTAGTGCGCATGCAGGTGTAAAATAATTGGAAAGATGAATTTTTCAAGGGGGTCAACCCTACATGAAAAATAGAATATTTTTATAGTTTCCCGATGTGACAAAAATGTAGAACGTTAAAAAAAAATTTTGACTTTTCACTAAAAATTGCAGATTTTGGAGCGCTATTGGCAGACAAGAAAAAAAATTTATTTTTTTGTGCGTGCCGACAAGACTAAAGCGAGGACGTTCAATTAGAAAGTTGACACGACCGCCTCTGATACCAAATTGATGTAGCGTACACTCTTAACGGAGATCTACTCGGGATGAGGCTCTAATTCACCCTTCAACACACTCTTGTACGATCGCACCTACACAAGCATCTATCATTCTCAACGACGAACCGTCTCGTGCACAAAACATAAACACAATCGGAGAATGATTGACTATAAATCAGCGGTAAATATTGCGTCGACTCGTTCCCAAAATCAACGCAAAGGTTGCCAACCTTTTTGAGAGGAAGACCAAGTCTACAAAGCCAAGATCCACTCAAGCAAAATGGATCCACCCGATCCGGAAATAAGAAACAAGAAAGATAACGATTTTATGCAAAGATTTGAAAGGCGATTGAAATTAAATCCGCGGAGAACACGATGGTTCACCTTCCACAAATCTACTTAGAAGAAGCACTTGGAGGAAGAGGGGAGAGTTTACCCAACCCATTGGCGTCAAGTACTCTAGATAACTTGTGGGAGAATCACTCTCTCCACGATTCCACCAGCATCGCACCGAATGGATCCACCGGCGTCGCACCGAATGGATCCACTAGCGTTGCACCGAGTGGATGCAGTCCTTCTTCCTCGGAGTCGCACCAAGAAACCTCGCCGGAGAGCTCCACAAAGGGGGTGGTCGAATAGGAGAAGAGGGGAGCAAGGGGGCGGCTTGTCTCAAGCTTGGCCGAATTCTTTGAAGGGGGAATTAGGGTTCAATCTTTTTATCATTCTCTTAATAGGGCTCCTATATATAGGAGTTACAAAATAGATCCAACCATCCAAGATTGAGATGAAACCTCATCAATCCGGATGGTTATTAGCACACCAAAATGTTTTAAATGCATGAAAAAAATAAAAGATTACAAGTTCCAAATAAAATTACATCTAAAATAAAATAGCATTTAAACTAAATAAAATTGTCTTCAAGTAAGCCTTTAAGTAGGCTTCGCGCGCCGCGGGCGGAGATTGTAGCGTTGCCTTCCGTTAGCGGCCCAAGAGTCGTCATGTCGCCTGAAGTCTTTATGTTTTAGTATTTCGGCGTCATCTTCAAGTGGTGGTGGCGAGGCCGCGGCATCAAGGAGGTAATTGTTTCCTAACTTTAAATCCTATAGTTTTGAAAGGATTTCTTATAAATCTTAGACTTTGCACACCCACAACTTCTGATATATATATATATATACGGGCATCTTCGCATGGGATACACCTGTGTTCGAAGCTCTCGAGCGGCTTCGGAAGAATTCGGGTAGGCTTCGCCGGCCTCTGAATGGGTTTCTCCTATGCTCGATGTGTCTCTGCGAGCTACGCCTGCATCAAGGCGGGCTGCGCCCGCAACTTATATATATGAGTACTCAAAATGACTGCAAAAAATAAAAATCAATATTACAAATTTTATATTATAAACAAATTTATATTTTGACATAAAATAATTAATTTCTCTCCCTTTCTCGCTCCCTCTAACCCCCTCTCTGCCCTCTCTCCATCTTCCTCTCCCTTTGGCCATCTCTCTCTCTCTCCCCCCTTATTATTTCTCACTCCTCTCTAGCTTATATATAATATATATTGAAAGTCCACCTAGTGCCGACTAGCTTCACCTATGGGGGGGATAGGTGACTTGCAGCATATTTGCGGAATTAAAATTGTACCTGCAGAATCAAAACAAAACACACAGCACAGAGAATAACACAGGCAATTTATAGTGGTTCCCTGATTTGGGTACGTCCACTTTCCCCCTTCGACCTATCTCCCACTCCAGGGACGACTCGGTCACTTCACCAACAGGATTGAAATCCAATCCTTGCACTATCGGAAGGAACCCTTCCACACGTTGGAGTCAACACTCCCACAACACGGGTTGCACCCAACCCTACAACTAGAGACCAATCGGTCCTTTACAAAGAATTGAAAGTAGCTTGTAAGAAATACAAACAACGTATGGAGACTAAGGTGTCCCTCTTCATTCGACGACGTGTTCTTGAAGTCAACGAAGAGTCCACAACCCTAGATCTCACTTGGAGAGAATCTCCCCGAGACCGGCGGCGGCGACGAGCAGCGGCAAGGCTCTTGGTGTTGCCGGCGGCAACTGAAGACAGCAGCAAAGCACTTGGAGATTCAATCTTCTTAGCGAAGTCGGCAAGGTCTTCCAACGGTCACACTAGGATCTATCGTCTCGATCGATTCGGACGGGGATGGATTTCCCTATCTCAAATCAAGAGACAAAAGATCTCTGGTTAGACACGTGAGACGCTATGCAAGACTTGGCTTCTATCACCGTGGATCTGGAGATGATCGAGATCAGCAATGGTGATCACTGTACGAGCGGCGGCGACGGAGAAGGTTCGCGAGATTAGGGTTTGACGGCCGCTACCTTTCGTATTCTGTATTTTTCGTTGTTTACTGTACACCAATACTTGTGTATTTATACATTAGGTCATAAAGATGACCGTTGTGGCCCCCACCAAAGCAAAGACCAAAGTCCGGTTCGAAATACCGCTTGAAACCTGGACCGGTCCAGGAAATGTCGGAAAATTGCCCAAGTCAAATTCGGCGAGAATCGAAAGTGATTCTCGACGAATCGGCGAGAATCACTTACGATTCTTGCCGAATTCTACTTGACGAATTCTGGCATCACAGGTTAAATAGGCCGGGGAGAATCGGCGGGAATCACATTAGATTCTCGCCGAATCGTCGAGAGTGCAAAGTCATTCTCGACGAATCGGCGAGAATCACTTAGTGATTCTCGACGATTCTGCCTTAGAGGATTTTCTGACTGCGTCGAGACAGCCGGCCCGACCTGGCGAGAATCAACTAGTGATTCTCGACGACTCGTCGAGAATCCAAAGTGATTCTCGACGAATCGGCGAGAATCACTTAGTGATTCTCGACGATTTACACTTGGATGATTTCTCCTCTTCCAACCCGTGAGCTGGTCTTTGGCCCATCCTTGCTCCTTGTCTGCTCTTGCTTTATCATAGCCCTGTACTTGAAATTAAGTGCACCCTAATAGAGAGAGTATACATAGGCCTACACACTGATCTGCTCAACGAGGGATTACGTCGCACAGACCCGTGTATATTGACCCACTACACCATGACATTGGTGTGTACTTAGCGTGGAATAACTGCAAGCACAACTTGAAGGAACTCATCAAATACATAGTGAATTCATCTTAGCTTGATAGGAGGCTTCCTCAAATCCAGGTGATTGTGGATACAATACCCAACAATCTCCCCCTATTTGACGAAGCCAAAATCCTATTAAGCTAAGATGAATTTCAACACTAAAGACAAAATATGCATTAACCAACAGAGTGAGCAATAAACGTAATTAGATCAATGTGAGAGTCAAATAATAAACCACACACATGTATATATAAATATGAATATCCACACAGAAATGTTCACATGATCACATGATAAAGAAAGTTTAAATGTGATAATTCCAAAAGCTAACATCCTAAAGATCTTTGTCCTTAGCTATGTCTTATTTAAGTTGCTTAGCTAATAGCTTTCTGCTTTGTCGCTCAAGATACTCCTTGGGCTTTGGATAGTATCTCGGAGGAGGGGATTTATCTGCCGCGGTGTTGTTCCTGAAGAATATGCTACGTTTAGCTTCAAATTCTTTATGCCGCTCCCATTCGTACTGACTATATACATCATTTCGATTTATTTGCCCCCTCTGCAGTAACAAAAATGTGTCCAGGATAATACTCTTTGATACGGACTCCATTTTTCATTCCTCGCATCATCCTCCTTCAATCTGATCTTCTTTTCAGCTTGCATTTCCCTAGAAGTCCCTTCTTGAATTTTCCTCTTATCCCTGGCTCTTGCTATTGCTTCTTGATCAAACCAGCTTCTTCGTTCAGCCCTTTCAGCAGCTTTCTTTGCCTCGGCTTCGCTCATTGGTACTTCTTCAGTCCTAATGTCACCCGCAGTAGTACCAGCAGGACCCACATCCTCAACCAGAGCGACAGGAACATGTATTCCCGATGCCTCTGTTACCAGCCAATGGGCCGTTTCAAACACGTACCTATTCGAATTATCGAATTTGTATTTGTCAACTATTATTTATTAAGTTGAATAAAGGTGCAGTTATGATTTGGTAGTTTTGAAAGGCATACCTATTGGTCTGATCGAAGTTTAGAAGTACTAACTCTTGAAGCCCCGCCATCTTAGCGTTATACGCTTCCTCCCCCTTTTTGGCTTCGGCGGCTATAGAGTTTGTATGAGAATGCAGAGATGCATCGATGTGCTTCACAGTTTTACTGAATTCGTCCAGCAGAGATTTCTGATTTGCGTTCAGCGTTACCATGTTGGCATCGAATTTTTGTATGTTGTCTGCCACAACATGTGCATTTTTATTGACTACAGCCAGGTCGTCAGTATTCTTCTTCAGTCCTTGCATGAGAAGAGATACGGCTGTGCCTGCCTCTGTATATTTTTCATCAAATTTCTTCTCCATCACATCTAGTTTGTGGTTGATCTGAACCACATTCTTAAGCATGAGATCCTCAGAATCCCGCAGTCTCTTTAGCACTTTGTTGTGGGATTTCTCAAACGTATCCTTGAGCTCATCTAGCATTCCTTGGACAAAATTAACAGTGTGATTTGCTAGGTTGGCTTGAAGTGGAGGAGCAGCAGGCAGACCTTGGTCAGGCTCCCCAGCAGAAGTACTGGGAGAGCTGGACACTAGAATAGAGTCCACAGGGGGAGAGAGGGTTGCTGAGAGGGCTCCCCCTGCATTCCTGTATTCGACCTCTCAGGAGCTAGTTCCTCAGATGAAACAGTAACATCCTCCCGAGGATCCACCACTTTCTCCCTCTCAATTACCTCTTCCTCCATCTCAGTCTCCAAGTGCGCAGGCTCATCTGCAGAGTTATGCATGTCTTCCTCTACTCCTTCCTCCTCCTCCTCATCAGCCTCCTCATCTCCCAGATAATTCATGTCTTCCTCACCTTCCTCTTCCTCTTCCACATCTGCCACTTCCTCCTCACCGTCTTCTTGCACAGACTTCACAGCATCTTTAGCTATCTGAGAAATATCTGATATGATGTTTGCAGAAGAGTGTACAGGCTCCCCCTCAGTTCCTGCAATCAGCGCGTCAGGAGCTTCACTGGGTGCTGCCATAGAGTGTGCTGGAGGACTGGTGTCCTCGGCCGGAGATGCTTCCTCTTGTTCTATTTCCCTGGCAACCTGCCCTATTCGCCGCTCCCATCGGTCGAATATGCTTGCGTCCATCTTTTTCAGATAGTGCAACGGCACTCATTTGCTCATGTCGAATGTATCTCCGTCCAGCTGATTCAGATAAAGGCTGATGATTCTGCCAAAGCTGGGGGTACGGAGTGTGTCTTTAATTCTTTCAAAGAGCATGGCTCCCCAATTGAACCGCTTTCGACAGACGATTGCCACCAGAGTTTTGAACATTTCCCCTGAAATATGGTCATGGGATCCTGGTTTGCAGATTAGAGCCTTCCCAACGATGTCAGACAGCAATTTTCCCTCCTCGTTCATGTCTTTCCTTTTGATTGACTTGGTCCCCCTGGCCAGTCCACATAAGGATAGGGTCCTTGCTCTATCCTCTTCCTCCAGGTAATCTTCTTCTTCACAACTGGATAGCCGCAGGCATTGGGTTAGTTTCCTGGCGGATAACTTGACCTTCTTCCCAGCAACCTTGCTCTTGATGGAAGTGTCTTAATGACGGAGCTTGGCAGTTGCAAAGAACTCCAGGACTGCCTTATCCAAGATCTTGCATGGATGCTCCAGCACGAACGTCAGTCCTGCTTCCTCGAGCATAATGATTATGTTCCGGAACTCGTCCGAGGCCTGGGAGAAGCCGGTTCTCACGGGCTCGCATCCAGTGATCAGGCCTGCAGACGTCCGAGGGGCTATGGCAAACTAGAAAGAAAGGGAATACCAATTTCCAAGTCTAAGGATCTCCGAAACCAAGAGAGTGATAAAAATCTACACTAAGCTCAACTCAACACACGGTAGGGGACAAGTAGGAGATTACCTAGTACGGAGAAACAGTAAGGGTTCTGGAGAGACGGCGAGCCTGGTTGCGAGAGCGACACCGATCCGAGGCGAGACTTGGAGGAAACCCTGGTTGCGAGAGGAAGACTCCAGAGGTGTCGTTGGACGAGAGCTTGGAAGGGTCTCGGCGAGTAGCTGGATTCCCGCTGGGAGGTTTCGCTGGGATAAGTCGAATGGATTCCCGCTGGAAGTTGAAGAGTCGGCGGAGTTTAGGCTAGATCGGCGGGATTTAAGATGATTCGGCGGATTTGAAGAGTCGGCCTGAGGATGAGGAGTCGGCGGGATTTAAATTGAGTTAGTTGGTATGTTACGACTCGTCGAATTAGCAGGATTTAAATTGAGTCGGTGGGATTTAAATTTAGTCGGCCTGATACCACTTGAAGATTCCATTGTATAACCGGGTTTATGCATCTATTAATGTCCGAAGCCTTCGTTCGACAATACTATGGTGGAGTTTAGTATGAGGGAAGTCGCTGAGATTTCAAATTTATGTCGTTGTCAAGGGATTCCCACTGTTATCTTACGCTTATACTCCTTCCCTAAGTGACTTAGCATACGTGAATAATTTTTCTATATGACCATCCAATATCAAAAGAAGTGAACTCATTATAAAGTGTGGATATGTCAACATACATAAATAGGTATATGGAATTGTTTATGCTTTATGGCTCAAACATTTACGGCTAATTGCAGTTACCTGTGATAACACGATGTAACATTCACATTACCAACACAGAGTATATCAGGAGGTCAGTATGCATGTGCATGTAATGAAGGCACTGCTCCCATTCCTGACACTGTTTCCACGTCAACCTCGGAGCATCTCCTGTCCGGTTCCCATCAGGATTGCAGGAACCCAGACCACCCTGCAGGAAAGAGTTATCTTGCCTTAGGAACCCAATAAGTATTGGGTCCTAGGTTCCTGTCAGCAAAATAGTTGGAATGCCTTCCCTCAGGAATCCTGGTGGGAGGACTAACATTTCCTCGAGGATGTGGAAGTCCCCTTGCCTTTGACACAAAGGAGTTGTGCCAACAATCTATGGCAAAATGACCCACTTTGCCACAACACCAACATTCATGTATGTTGTATCGCCGTTTGTGACCTGAACGGGTGACTGAGGTAGTCATAGTTCTAGGTCTAAACGGGATAGAGCCGGATATGCTACCAGAATTGTCTCTTCCACCGTGACTCTTGGAAGGGTGGAAAGAATGCATATGGCAGGCGTCATGAGGCCTGGGAGGTGGTGCCTTCCTTTCAGTCAGTCCCCTTCCAAGGACCCCATGAACCCCAACAACATGATTTCTAACCCCCCCTTTCCTGAGTCCTAGGGAGGTGAGAGGCGCATTGAGAGCTGATGCTGGCAAATTCATGACGAGTTGGGGCTGTGGCTGAGAATACAAAGGGCTTGGTGGAAGCCTGAGGTATTTTCCTCTGGGTGCCCATGTCAGCTCTGGCACTGTGGGTACTTCCACATGAGGGCTGATCATTCTTGCAGTGACCAAGGTTGTTCCTATGGTCATACCTGAATGCATGATGTGTGCCCTTCCTGCTCGGGGTGGGGGGTCTGAACACAGTTTCCCCATTTCTCCATGAATTGACAATTTGGGAGATCCACCCATTTTCTGCTTTTCTTTTGATAGCATCTATCTTGGAAAAGTTAGAAACAATCCTCTTCTCGGTCTCTAGACGACTCTCTAGATCCGAGATCTTTGAGTCCTTTACCTTGATGGATTCCAATTGGAGATTCATCAAGGTCCTCAGCCGAGTAATCTCCTTAGCTTGCTCCTCCACAAGTAAGTTGCTCTTCTGAAGGGCACTCTCAAGAGAATCAGGGTTTTCAATCCTTTGATTGAAGCTATCCATATCCCTTGCATTTCCGGAGGGACTACCCTCTGAATTGTTCCTGTCTTCAGGAACTTCAAGAGGAGAGGGGCATGAAGAAGAAGTTACCTGCTCCTGGCTTTGCTGTTCAGGGTTACCGTAAACATCGGCAGAAACTGTTGAGTCAGCTTCATCAGAATTGCTTTCCTCAACTTCTTCATCAGCCTCTGACAAGGACACATGAGCCCTGATACTGACAGATTGATCATGCCCTTCATCTTCAGAAATGAGGACCCCTACATAGGCTTCATCCTCTTGTAGACGACAGGTCCCTGTTTTCTCTGATCCCTCCATGAGGTCTGAGATGGTTTGCCACATGGACTTGGCTGTCCTACACTCGTCCACTCTAGAGCGAGAAGGTCCAGACCAGACATCAGTGATGATCTGACGAATCACCTGGTCCAGGTTGAACAGAGAGAGCTCTGTCTCTGACATCTCTTTGGGACACTGGGGATTTGGAGATCTTTCCCGAGCTGGAAGCCTTTATGGGAACGAAGGGACCCTCTTCCAGAATGAGTGATGCTCGAGGGTCGATGGCCTCCAGATGAAACAGTACTCTCAACTTCCATATTGGATAATACTCCTTTGTACATGAGGGGAGTCTTAGAGGAGGGACATCACAATCCAACTCCATGCTTGAGTCTGAGCTTCTTGTTGACACTGGTGGCAGGATTCTACTCAAGGTGTTAACCTTTTTGATGAGTAACCTCCCTCTGATACCACTTGAAAGTCCACCTAGTGCTGACTAGCTTCACCTATGGGGGGGGATAGGTGACTTGCAGCGTATTTGGAATTAAAATTGTACCTGCAGAATCAAAACAAAACACACAGTACAGAGAATAACACAGGCAATTTATAGTGGTTCCCCGATTTGGGTACGTCCACTTTCCCCTTCGACCTATCTCCCACTCCAGGGACGACTCGGTCACTTCACCAACAGGATTGAAATCCAATCCTTGCACTATCGGAAGGAACCCTTCCACACGTAGGAGTCAACACTCCCACAACACGGGTTGCACCAACCCTACAACTAGAGACCAATCGGTCCTTTACAAAGAATTGAAAGTAGCTTGAAAGAAATACAAACACGTATGGAGACTAAGGTGTCATTCGTTCGACGACGTGTTCTTGAAGTCAACGAAGAGTCCACAACCCTAGATCTCACTTGGAGAGAATCTCCCCGAGACCGGCGGCGGCGACGAGCGGCGGCAAGGCTCTTGGTGTTGGCGGCGGTAACTGAAGACAGCAGCAAAGCACTTGGAGATTCAATCTCTTAGCGAAGTTGGCAAGGTCTTCCAACGGTCAAAACTAGGATCGATCGTCTCGATCGATTCGGACGGGGATGGATTTCCCTATCTCAAATCAAGAGACAAAAGATCTCTGGTTAGACACGTGAGACGCTATGCAAGACTTGGCTTCTATCACCGTGGATCTGGAGAAGATCGAGATCAGCAATGGTGATCACTGTACGAGCGGCGGCGACGGAGAAGGTTCGCGAGATTAGGGTTTGACGGCGCTACCTTTCGTATTCTTTATTTTCCGTTGTTTACTGTACACCAATACTTGTGTATTTATACACTAGGTCATAAAGATGACCGTTGTGGCCCCCACCAAAGCAAAGACCAAAGTCCGGTTCGAAATACCGCTTGAAACCTGGAACGGTCCAGGAAATGTCAGAAAATTGCCCAAGTCAAATTCGGCGAGAATCGAAAGTGATTCTCGACGAATCGGCGAGAATCACTT